>CM046458.1:56384673-56504673 GCA_025506515.1 Flaveria trinervia
TTAAGAAGTTAAAAATTCTAACTTCTCAAAATTCATTATTTTGAGAAGTCAAAAATAAATGTAAAATCCCAAACATGAGCTTACAACCATTCCCTATAATATAAAACGCCCAATTAGATAAAAATAAAAAAACGTATTGGGAATATTTTAATGTTCATTTTTTATAGTAGTTTCTTCAACAACAAATAAGAAAAAAAGTATAAATTACCAAACTAGCCAATTGACCAACCCAATTTACACAAATAACCATTGGCCAAAGAGTTTACAAAAATGTAAAGTTGACTTTGATCCCTTGCCACGGGCAAAGAAAACTCATAAACCCTCACCCACGTCAATAACCAACCCCTCGCCCATGTGTAAATTAGAAAAAAAAATGATAAATGCCATGTCATGGAGGGACCGGCGAGGGATTGGACCATCCCCTCGCCGAGTTAGCGAGGGCTCGGAAAAGCGAGCGAGGGATGTGACTAATGTCTCGTCCACATCATGCATTAACCAGGCGAGGGAGCACATTAAACGAGGCGAGGGCATAATAAACGGGGCGAGGGGCGCATCAAACGAGGCAAGGGGTTCGTTAACTGGGGCGAGGGATGTGACAACACCCTCGCCTAGTCAAATGGTGTATATGGGCGAGGGATTTGACTTTTCAGACGAGGGATTTAATGGAATCCTCGCCACGTTAGCGAGGACACGAATTTCAAGGCGAGGGTCGAGATATTTAAAGGCCGGAAGGTGGGTGGGGGACCATGTGGGTCTCGGAATATTTTAAAATTTTCTCTCGTTTTTTAAAATAATCTGATAATCTAAGTTTATAAAAATTGTTGTGTTGGAGCACGAGGTTAGTGTTTTTTCTTAGTTTTTTTATTGATATTTTATTTTTCACTGCTTTTATATATAATGTTGAAATTGTTTATTTTTTACAGGGTTTTTATGCATCTAATAGTATTACTATTTGATGTAATGTGAAAGTTGCTAAATGTAACACCTGGTTATTTTTTCAGTCAAAGAAAGAAATAATAAAGTGAAGAAAAAGAAAGAAAATATATT
Organism: Flaveria trinervia; assembly: GCA_025506515.1. Lineage (NCBI taxonomy): Eukaryota > Viridiplantae > Streptophyta > Magnoliopsida > Asterales > Asteraceae > Flaveria > Flaveria trinervia. The sequence continues at coordinate 56,385,721 of CM046458.1, forward strand.
TTATCCAAGTTGAGGGGTAAAAAGTGTCAAAGGGACAAAAGGTTAGAAAAAGTGGGTGTAAAAGGTGATGGCCGCCCATCACTCTTTCTACACCCACACAATTCTCGGATGTTAGAGAGAGAGAGAGTAGCAGAGCAGAAGTTTTGGATTTTTGAAGAAGAACAAGCTGACAATTCAAATTCAAGGTAAGAATTCATGGTTTTAAGTGTTCTTAACTGGTCTTGCCTCGGTTGTATGCTTATGTGTGTTCGTTTGTTCGGTTGTGTGTGTTTTTGGTGGGTTTCTAGGTGGTTGAACTCAATTACAAACGAGTTTGGAAGAAGGCATACTCAAGAGCTACAAAGGTGAGTTCTAGAAACCCCTCTTTTATATGTTTTAACTGATTTTGGGGCTGGAAATGTATGAATGTATGTTTTTATAAAACTGGGTTTTATACCCGTGTGATTTACTATGTGTATGCTACTGTTTTGATGTGAGGTTAGGCTATGTTCATGCTTGATGATGTTATGATTGTGTTTCTAAGGCTTGTATGATTTATGCTTAGAACATGATAGATGGTGTTGGAAACTGAAATCTGATGTTTAGGGCTCAGATGTCTAAGTTTTCGAATCTGCCCTAGTGTTCAAAAGAAATGCGGATGAACAGTTAATGCGGATGAGCATTAACCACTAAGTAAGTCAATGCGGATGAGTATTGGGGAAATGCGAATGAACAGTCATGCGGATGAGCATTGACCACTAAGTAAGTTAATGCGGATGAGTATTGGGAAATGCGGATGAACAGTCAATGCGGATGAGCATTGATCACTAAGTAAGTCAATGGGGATGAGTATTGGGGAAATGCGGATGAACAGTTAATGCAGATGAGCATTAACCATTAAGTAAGTCAAATGCGGATGAGTACTAAGGAAATGCGGATGAGTATTGAGGAAATGCGGATGAAAAAACAAATGTTGATGAACAGAAAAGCAAAATGCGGATGACACTTAGAATAGTTTTTGACTTTCTGGAGAAAAAGTGAAATTTAGGCTTTGACTTGGGATGTTCCCCGGGGCTATGTAAGTTGACTTTTGTAGGTCATAGTTGTCATGATAGGCATGGTATGATGATGTATGATATGATTCAATGATGCTATGATGTATGTTTGATGCTTTGACATGATGTGCATGATGTTATGCATGATGGGTATGATGTATGTTATGTATGTATGATGCCTTGTATGATGATGTTGACTGTTTATGTATATGTTCCTTGTTGTATGATTATTTTCCCGTGGCTTTACGTTGAATGTTAATGAATGAAATGAAAGTATTATATAACGTAAAGTGGAAGATAATGAAAAGAGGAACATAATGATAAAGTGCATGCATTAATGAAAGAGAAAGTATAGAAAGGCTTGCAAGCAAAATGTACGGAGTTGCACGACCCTAAAATGTCGTAAGCTCAACTATGTGTGGTTTAGCTAACCGTTAAGGATACACGCAGGGGTCCAGTCTTTGTGACTGACCAGTGATATAGTACATGGTTATAGTGATTACTCTCCTCGATGCTGGTGCCAGGCTATATGCGTTATGGAAGTCATTTATGATCTTTGACCCAGTACTCGCTTTGTGCATACGTTTGGGGTGTAGTATACAGTTGGGATCTTTGTCGCTTGCCCCAGTGCTGGTGCCATGTTAAGGATCGTGTACTGGATGAATACTAACAGATTTACGCGTGCACCAAATCAAATAGTGCGGAATCCTATTTGATTGGCGATCCAATCAGTGAGAAAGCACGTAGAATCAATTAAAGATTGAATCTAAACATTAAGAATGATTAGCAATCGATCTATTGCAATCTTTGAAGTTGGAACAGGTTATGAGAGGTCTCTGGATGGCTAGGGTATGTCTAGGTATCAAATATTCGAAGTGTCTAGTTTTTCCATGATTTAAGTGGTATTTATAGGTTAAGGTTTCTCAATCGTGCGACTGGACCATTTTCATGGTTCAGTCATGCGATTGGGTCATGCGGTTGATCCATTCGCACGATTGAGTGTTTAGTCGTGCGACTGAGTCAATCTCATGATTCAATCATGCGACTGATCTAGTCTCCTGGTTCATTCGTACTACTGGTTTATTATCATGAAGTTGTTCATGCGTATGGTCCATTAGCATGGGCCAATCGCATGAGAACTTCACATGATTAAGTTTGAATATGTTTTATAGTCGTTAATTGATTTAGATATTATTCAAATAGCCACAACATATATAGTTTAGTCAATAAGCATTATTACATACCAACCAATGAAATATTCAACATTATATAAGCACAACCACATATTGTATTTCATTAGGTACCCGTACAGTTACATAAGTGTAAGACAATACAAACATATTACATTAAGATCAGAAACTAGGGACACATGTATCTACAAACTCCCCCTTGGACCTAGTTTCGTCTAATGTCTTACATCCTTCATGAGTTCCTCAAACTTCTTGTACTTCTCTTCTCTAGTGACTCCGGCATGTATCTCAAAAGCAAAACAGAGTCTTATAACATTCTGAAATTGTAGAGCTTGTACAATATCTTGAGAGTCATAGAATAATGGCCACTTGTACAATGTATAAACATCATCTGCAGACAAGTTTGTAAGCCACATTGGGTCGAACACTCTTATGGTTTCCATAACACCATTCTTATTCAAAACTATGACCGCCTCTCCTGTCCTCCAATCATAGTACCACTATTTGAAGTGTGGAGTGAAGTCCTGTGGCATTTCCCGTAGAGGGATCTTTGACATTATGCGCGGAGGACTCCACTTCAGCATTATTTTTGGTTTTCCAGTAATGGGATCAACCTTAGACCATCTGATATACCTCGTTGGCTGTTGAGGTTTGAAGTTGACCCATCTGGTGTGGTACTCTCTTTTAAGAGCAGTTTCAAACTAGCCCAACATTTTCCGTGGGTCAGCATATAACAATTTTAACTTTGCTAACTGGTTTAGCTCAAATCTAAGAAGAGTCTTTAGGTCATGTGGGAACCTGAAGTACTCAATCCCTTTCTCGCGTTTAACTACATAAATGTTGAGATCTTCAAAGTACACCCATGCTATTATTTTTTCTCGACACCTTTTGATGTTTCTTCATTTTGTCATCTTGGTGTAGGCAATTGACGTTGAAGCACTTCGTTGGCTCTCTTACATCTTCAAAGCATGCAGCCCACTCAGCCTTTCTAATATTGACTTCAGCTTCTGAGGCTTGGGCTGTATCTTCTTTCTTGTCCGACTCTTCTTCCATTCTATCCAGAGTCTCAAAAGTTTCACTGACAATGTTGTCTCCCAGATTGGGAACGAAATTACCTTCAATGTTAGTGTACTCTGGATAGTGTTGGTCCGTGACATCTTCTATCTTGATTTCATCAACATCGTTGAGCTCGTCGTCACTTTCCACTTGGACTGCTGGAGCGTCTTTCACGATCTTATCTGGATTAAGTCTGAATATTTCAGCAAATTGCTCGTCTGTGAGATCATGAATTATCTATCCTTCTTCAAGAGTGTAATTCACTGATCTCCTGACTATACCCTACAGATCAAGAATCATCGTGAGCTGAGTCTTGATCTGTTAGAGGGGAGCAACATCATATTCATCTCTCTGGTAGTTTGGATCTGCTTGATTTAAACTCATGTAACACATCAACCATTAGTCAACAATCAAAGCAGTAAACATCAACATTAAATTAAACATTCATTACATTAATTTGATACAAGATTCAAATACATATGATTTAAATAACATAAACAACTAAGTATTACTCTTGTCTTGTATCATGTGCTCCTCTACTGACGGCGCTGAAGTGGAGGCACCTTGGTCTTGAGCTCTTTTTGTCCTCCTTTCACTCACAGATGTGGCACCCGCAGCAGATGTATCCTCATCATCAACATCATCATCAGCATCATCACTAACATCAATATCATCCCCTTGATCATCACCATCACCATCATCATCATCATCACTGTCATCATCATCAACATCATCTCCATCTCCTTCTCTGATCTTTAAGGGCTCTTCTTTTGATCCTTTGAGCCTCAGCATGATGGTTTTGTTAGTAGTCTCCAACTCCTCTATTCTTTTGGCTGATTGGACATGTTGCTCCTTTAGGACATCTCTGAGCTTTGTGCAGCAATCTGTTGTGCCTGCTGCTCAATCAGTTGAGCCTGCTGAGATATCTTCTGAGATTGTGTAGCAGTAAGATCTACTAGCTGACGAATCTGGGCAGTCTTCTCGTCATCGGCTGCCACAGCTTCAGCACCATACGATTAAGTGCCGAGAGCTGTTCCTCTACCCCACTAGGTGGTAGAGAGGATCCAGATGGATAGGAGGGGTAAGATGACGGTCCTGCATGGTGGCTAGTGGTGGTGATGGTGGAAGTGGTGAAGATTGGGGGTGGTATAGATGAAGGTGGTAGTGGAATGGTGAAGATTGGGGGTGGTATAGATGAAGGTGGTGGTGGAGTGGTGAGGACTGGGGGTGGTATAGATAAAGGTGGTCGTGGAGAGGTTTTGGTAGTGGTGTGTGAGGTGGTAGATAATGTGGTGGATGGGATAGTGGTAGTGGGTGGAGTGTGGAAGTGGTGGTGGTGATGAAGGTCATCCTCCTCCTCTTCTTCTTCAACCGTGGGGCTGAGCCATCCTTTTCATCCTCGAGCTCCCTCGAGTGGATGCTCCCCCTGGAACACTGCTGGACTGATCGGGAGCATACGTAGGATTAGTGTCAGCCTCCCCCGACTCGCCAGGGTGTCCTCCAACCTCTCGAATACCTCGGTCGGTGGCAACCACCCGGCTACCCACAGTACGGGTTAGGGGCTCCTCATCCATATCCTCCTCCTCATCAAGACGAAAGTCCTGATGGAACCCTATAGCCTTTGCTCCACCTTGGGTGGATGCTGGAGATGCTATATCAGCAGTGGGGGCCCTCAGTTGAGTGGGCCCTGCATCTCCACCATCACTGCTGTCATCGTCGTCAGAGTCATCCTCCGGTAGCTCTAGCTGCTCGACATCCGAATCACTGTCTACGTGGCGCCATTTATGTCCCCGGCGCCACTTAGTCCACCTTGGCCAGATGGATGATGAGTCTCTTTACCGGGGGTTTGACCTGCTTTCCCCGGTATAGCTTCATACGACCCAGTGTCGTATCGTCCATAATCTCCAACGACACAACGTCGTGGCTCTCCTTTGGCAGTGTGGGCAGCTTCTCATCAAAGATCATCTGTAAGAACCTAGGGTACATGCAGAAACCCTCTGTTCCCTTCGCCTCCAAGTTCTCTACCAGGTAAGAGAAAATCATGCTAGAAAAGCTGAAAGGGTGATTCAGAACTAGTGCCATGTAGGCATTTTTTATCTGGTTTGAAAGATCATAAAACCCACCCACCCCTCGCGACGCTAGGCACTTGAGGACGACGTGTGCCAAGTACTTGTACTGGGGACACAGGTTGCTCTCTTGAGCACACCTGCGTTTATATCCCCAGCATACTTCATCCTCATGAAGCACTCTCTCATCTTAAGTTAGTGGGTGAAGTCTGGTGGGGGTGTCTGCATCATCACACCCAAACCCAGTACTCTCCTGATATCCTCAGCTGTAACCTCAATATCCATCCCAAAAATGGAGCTCCTTATGCTGTACGGCTCACGAGAGCGGTCAACCGATGCTCCCTCCTAGAAGGCCTATTGTATAGACCTGTAGGGAGTGCATGGTGTAGATATCGCCTTGTGGATACTAGATCGCTTGAGGAAAGAGACGATCCCTACAACTCGGCACCATTCCGAGTTGTGGAGTCTAAGTGGGCACAGATGTTGTGCTTGGGGTTGATGGACCACCTGTCCGCCTCAATCTGTAACACAAGACACATAAACATTAGCTAACCACATGACACAAATCAGTTCTGATTAACTTGGTTGAATTCATTTTCTTCATGTTCATTCATCGATTGAACCATGCGACTGTGTTCAGTCGGTCGACTTGGCATGCGACTGGATACAGTCGGGTGACTGAGTGGGTGACTGCGCAGGCGACTGAGTTCAATCGGTTGACTGAGCCTGCGATTGGTTTAGTCGGCCGACTGGGCTCATTCGTATGATCCATTCGGCCAATTGAGCCATTCGATCAGCTCATCGTGCGATTGGAGTTCATCTTGGCGTCCAGTCGCATGACCCACTGTTCGGTCGACTGTGATTCGATTTTTAACCAATTCTTGAAATTAGACGTCATGTAATGGTTCTTTAGACTCGCATTGAATATACTAATAACCTAATAACCTTTATTTTAACATTTTACTTGGTTTAGTTAGGTTATTAGTCCATTTAGAGTGTCGGGTCTTGTTAGGGCCATTTCTTGATTTTTAAGTCTAATTGAGTGAGTTTTTGGCATCATCACACCGCATTTTACATGTATAATGAACAACGAAGGTCAGAATATGCGAATAATCAAGCAATTTGGGTCAGATGAAAATTCGGTAGAGTAACGGTAGGTTGTGCGATATGAGGGCGATTAGGGGGTGATTAGTTTAAATGCGATTGACTATGGCCCTATTTATACTGAATCTGATTTCAATCGGCCGACTGGACCCATTCGCTCGGTTCATTCGCGCAAATGGATCTGAGTCGTGCGATTGGCTCAGTCGATCACATTTAGTCGGCCGACTGGATTTCAGTCGTGCGACTGACTCATTCGCACATATCCATTCGGTCGAATGGCTCATTCTGATAAGCCATTCGAGTGAATGGTTCATACTCATGTGTCATTCAGCTGTTTAGTGCATGAGTATGGTCTATTCGTACGGTTGGTCCATACTCATGGTCCAGTCGTGCGATTGGGTCATACTCATGATTTTGACTTTATGACCATTTCTCACTTAACCCCTTTTAACTTTTGATTAAACTTTATAAGCATTTGATCATCTCAGAAATGATCATTTTAACTTGAAAAACTTTTGAGCACCTTAGACGTGATCCTTTTAAACAAATTTGTCACCTCAACGTGACTGATTTTACCTTTGAAAACACGTGTGGTCACCTCAGACGTGACCATTTTAGATGATTAAATCCCTTATTGAATTCCATGACGTAGTCTGATATCAAACAAACTGAATTTGACTAAACTCAGGTCAGTGCCACCGCACAGCCGAGAGCACATAACCTATCTTCTTGTTTGAGCAATTTTAATCGTTTTGCACAGTTGTCACCAACAACATAAGTTATTAGTTTGATTTCTTTTGCTCATATTTTGGTATTTCGCACACATTTATGGCGTTTATTCTGCTCGTCACCCCTTATTGGAATTTGTTGATTGTGTTAACCAGGGATAAGATGTTAACCCATAGCTTGTTGAACAACTTAGTTTGTTCTTGAGATCACCAACAAGGTCTAATCATCTATTGTGTTGAATCTACCGACATATCATCTGTGGTCTAACACCTCTTGGTCTACTTTCTTTGCGTTACCTTAGTAGTAGCTAGTTTTACTATCATTTTTCTTTTTAATTGCTCAGACTACACAGACTTATACTATGAACTTCACATCTTGTTTTATTTAAACTTTTAAAGTCCCAAGTGATTTGTACCTGTGTACTATCATTTTCCAAAGTCATTGAATCGGTATCACATATACGATCTACTTTCTATGAGCTAGCCTCTCCTCCTCCCTTGTTTTTTTTGTTATGTTACTAACTGACCTATTCTCCCCATAAAATTCTAAAACCGTAACCGATTTACACTTTTTAGGATTTTAATAGGCGACTGAATAACATTAATTTAATAATCTATTTAAACAAAATAAAAATAAAATTAAAAGAAAAATGGACAATATGCATCGGACTATACATGGTCATCATCAGGAATTACATCACTTTTCTTTTTAACGCCGTTGACCTCTACTAGATATAAAAAACGTAGTTTGTCAAAAGTCTTTGTATAGAGGCCAGCGTTGAAATCAGTATTTATTTTAATCACATCGATTAGGTTCTTTTCCAAGCAATCATGTATAAAGTGATATTTTATGCCAATGTGTTTGGTCTTAGGATATTGGACGGATTTTTAGTTACTGCAATCGCAGCAGAGTTATCAACAAAAATAGGAGTAGAAGAGAATTTCAAACTGTAGTCCTGTATTTGCTGTTGAATCCATATGATTTGTGAACAGCAACTTGCAGCAGCAACGTATTCGGCTTCATAGGTTGACAAAGCAACCGAGGTCTGCTTCTTACACTGCCAGGTCACTAATCTCCTCCCAAAGAATTGACATCCCGTTGATGTAGACTTGCAGTTCATCTTGCAGCTATCGTAATCCAAGTCATTATACATTGTCAGCTCGAAGTCATCGTCATGAGGATACCACAACCCCAGTGTTGGAGTACCCTTCAGATAACGAAAGACCCTATTGACCCCTATTAGATGGTTAACCTTTGGCTTTGCCTGATATCTTGAACATAAACATGTCGCGTACATGATATCAGGTCTTGAAGCAGTGAGGTACATGAGAGATCCAATCATACCTCGGTACATGGTGGCATCGACCAAATCACCATTCTCGTCGGGTGCTACATCATGGTTTGTAGCAAGTGGAGTCCCAGCTGCGAAAGCATTCTCCATGTCAAACCGACTGAGAATATCTCCTACATACTTGGTCTGATGGAAAATCCCTTTTGGTGTTTGATCCACCTGTACCCGAGAAAGAATTTCATCTCTCCCATGGCACTCATCTCAAACTCAGCTTTCATTACTGCTTCAAACTCTTTACATAGATCTTCGTTCTTTGAACTGAAGATTATGTCATCGACATAGATTTGAACAAGCAATAAATCTCCATCCTTTTCTTTTATGAACAGTGTACATTCAATGACACCTCTGCGAAAACCGTGTTTCACAAGGTGAGTCGAGAGTTTCTCATACTAGGCTCTAGGAGCTTGATGAAGCCCATATAAAGCCTTGTCGAGTTTGTAGACTCTGTCCCAATGATATGGATCCTCAAATCCCTCTGGCTGACTTACGTACACTGTCTCTCTGATTTCACCATGAAGGAATGCACTCTTACATCAAGTTGATAAACTTTAATCTTCATATACGATGCGTAGGCAAGGAAGATACAGATTGCTTCCATTCTTGCCACGGGTGCAAACACCTCATTGTAGTCAATGCCTTCGACTTGTCGAAATCCTTGGACAATAAGTCGAGCCTTGTTTCTGATGATCACGCCTTGATCATCTTTCTTGCATTTCAAGACCGATTTTGTGCCAATGACCTTAGCACCTTTAGGTCTATCCACCAGAGTCCATACACCTAACTTCTTGAACTGAAGAAGTTCTTCTTGCATGGCACTCACCCATGCCTCATCATTTAGGGCTTCACTAACATACTTTGGCTCAAACTGAGACACAAAGCAACGATATGCACTATCATGAAGATAGCCCTTTTCCATCACCGAGGCATAATCAACTGAATACAACTGATTTCTGGTCTGAACTCCTGATCTCACATCTCCAATGAAATTATCCAAAGGATGATACACATTTAGTCGTGATCCAGGAGTGGTTGGAACAACTACCTCAAAATCAAGATTATGAACATTCGGTTCAGTATCTGAGGCGGTAGGAGTCTGAGGTTCCGAAGGCGCAGAGGCATCAATGCTAGATGCTTGTGGACTATCGGTAGGGGGAACCTGTTGCTCCTGGTTGTTCTGACCAGTCTCCACAGCTTCTTCATCCGAGGAAGAGGCACTATCTTCAAGTGCTCCCCTTGAGTCGTTAGACGAATCGCCTTGTAGTCTAGATGATGTAGATTCCTAAGCTGGTGTGTTTAGAACATCATACATCATCTTTGTAACTAACTCATCATTAGAAGTGGAGAGTGGTATGTTGAAGGACTTGAAGAATCCATCATAGTCGAAAAAGAAGGCGGGTCCTTTTCCAGCAGGTGGTGTGGTGTATCTCTGAACATCAACATTACACCACTCTTCTACCTGACCCGTTGAGTTGTTGTAGACCCTCTTGTTCAGTATGTTGTATCCTAGAAAGATACCTTCATCAGCCTTCTCGTTGAATTTTCCCTCTTGAGTCTTCTTCAATAGGGTGCACGGAGCGCCAAACGGCTCGAGATACTCTAGGTTGGGTTTACGTCGTTGTAGTAACTTGTAGCACGTCTTTCCATGGCGTTTAACTACCAGAACTCTATTTAGCGTGTAACACGCATTTGCAACTGCTTCATTCCAGAATTGGATAGGCAGTTTTGAGTCTGCTAGCATCTTCTGTGTTGTTTCTATCAAGCTGCGATTCTTCCTTTCAACAACGCTGTTCATATGAGGAGTGTAGGAAGAGGTGAACTGATGCACAATTCCTTTTTCATTGCAGTAAGCCTCCATCCATTGATTCTTGAACTCGGTTCCGTTGTCTGAGCGTACTTGACGTACCTTCAACTTGTATAGGGACTCCAGAGTAGTTACTAACTCCTTGAATGACTCAAATGTTTCTGATTTGGATTTCAGAAACATCACCCAAGTAAATCTTGAGTAGTCATCAGTAACTACATAGCAGTACAAGTCTCCTATGATGCTTCTTATACTGAGTGGACCAAACAGATCCATGTGAAGAAGTTCTAGAGGAAGTTCGATATAGTGAACTTTCTTTTCCTTATGAGACTTCTTCGTCGGTTTGCCCTTTTACACGCAACACATAAATCTAGAAGTTGGAAGTTTTTGATGTTAACTCCTCTCACTAGATCATTCTGGATCAAGTGATTCATCTTCCGTGGATTAATGTGTCCCATTCTCCTATGCCAGGAGATGGATTCCTTCTCAGTAGCTTTTGACAAGAAGCACTGAACTTCATGATCCGTTGTGGAGGCCTTTGATAGATCCAAGACATAAAGATCCTTATATCTTGATGCAGACATTAATACTTGATCCTCGGGGATGACATAGTCCTTTTTCAGGACATAGCACTTCTTGTTGTCAAACACTACCTTAAAGTCTTTATCACAATTTGAGAATAGAAAGCAAGTTATTCTGAAGTTGTTGAACGTAGTTTACCTTGTCAAACTTCACTTTTTGATTACCTACTTCCCCTTGAGCTGTGATGTACCCACCTTTGTTTCCCGCAAATGAAACATGACCTCCTTTTATCTGTTTGACGTTTGATAAGAGATCCATGTTCCTGTCATGTGCCTGGATGCTCCGCTATCTATAATCCACGTGTTACTTTCAGCACTATATCGAACACCCTGCACATGCAATTTGAAAACATTAGTTCAGGTTAGGGACCCAAGCCTTCACTGGCTTGGGTTTCCTAGAGGCATCACACATCATAAAAGTAACCTATTGACCGTTCTAGGTGAGGGAAGTTCACATGTCTTCTTGTTCTCATTATCAGACAATGAGGTTGATTTCTCCTTCCATAAGCCAGCTTTGTGTAAGGCCTATTTGTGATAGACAGACGACTGGCTAATGTGTTGAACTTTAGGTTCACGATCTCTTTTAGGTGGCGTCACTGAGTTCCTCTTAAAGAGCTAGGTTTTTGTTCAGGGAGTTCAACTTTCCTCCTCGTTTCTAATAATAAGGACAATAAGACGCAATGTGTCCATACTCTCCACAACTGTAGCAAGCTCTGCTTTTGACTTTGCGATTTAACTGTTTTTGTGGAGAAGTATGTGACACCCGGGTGAAATTACTCTATTTGGGTTTTGACTCTGAATATTTAGATGTTTTGTCTGGTTTAACAAAGTTAATTGCTTTAACAATATTAACATCTTTTTCTTTTCTATTTTTTGACTTTGACATGATGCACGTGATTGGTTAGCATTACTGGTCCTTTTAGGTTCAAATTTGACAGTTGTTGAACCAGACTTTATACTAACCTTTTCAAACTCTTTGTCCAGATTAATGCAAGGCATTTTACTCTTTGCCTTTGAAGTGGCCTCCTTTTATTTAGTACCAGATTCATTTGATGAACATGTGGAATCTGGATCACTTACAAGAGGAGTATACACCACATGATCCTTGATTGGATTATCATTAATTGGTTTACATTTTGTGTTCATCAAGATCTCATGTGGTGGTGGAACCACTTTATAACCCAATCCCTCCCTATTGTTTCTCTCTCACTAAGTTTTGGACTATGTGTGAAGAATTAGTCCAGCTATGCAGTTTTTGTTTTAGGGAATTAACTTCTACTTCTAAAACTGCCTTTTGTTTCTTAGTGTCCTCTAGGGAGTTTAGATAGTACCTAATGTCATTAGCTTGGTTAAAGGCTACAACTTCTATTTCCCTAAGTTGTTTGTTCAAAAGGTCTATCTTTTCTTTGTAACTATGCTCATTTTGTTTTAACACTCTGTTAGCTTCAGTGCACAGTTCCAAGTCCTTAACTAAGTTATCATTATGATCCAATAACCTAGCAAATTTTAAATCACGCTTTCCCTAAATTTATTACAACAGAACAAGCATGATTATTAAAGAGTTGGTCAGTAGTACTTACCTGAGCGGTTTCTGAAGAATCAACCATCAATGCAGAATCTGATGTTTCTAGAGCTGGTGATTCTGATGTTGTTGTAGTTTTCCCTTCTTCAGGTAGGTAGGTGACCACTAGTGCAGTTTCTTCTGGTGTTGACATCGTAAGTTCGACTGCATATCTCCTTCACTAGCTGAGTCATCATCTATATCCTGCACACTAGCTATGTTAGATTCTCCTGGTGAGACAAAGCGGGATCCTTGCTTGATGAAGTAGGACTACTGTGGGTTTTCTCCTGACGATTGATGGAGGAGAAAGGATTCCATTGCTAGTCTTCTTTGGCTTCACGCACTCCCTTTTAAAGTGTCCTTTCTCACCGCAGTTGAAGTAGGTTACCTTGGATTTGTCAAAGTCGAAGGTAGTGTCTTTAGTTGCAATCGAATTTTGTCCAGTCTTTTTGACAAACTTCTCCGGACTGCACTGGCTAAGGCCCACATTATGTCCATCCACTCCAGCTCTGTCTCATCCACCTGCTCATAATCCTCATCTATCAGATGGCAGTTCCTAATCTTACCCACAATTAGTCCATCATAGGAGTGGACTACCGTAGCTAAGAGATCCATGTGCTCTTTAGCTACCTCTACTGTCACATTGCCAAAGTTCTCTGTCTTCAGCTTTGCTGCATTTGCTTCAGGTGCAATGTATTGGGTACCAGACGACCCTGACGTTTCTGACCCTGAATAGAGGCTGGTCAAGGACCAGACGAGCTTATACAAAAGTTGTCTGAAGAGGTGCTCCAGATTTTTGGCTTGAGGAGTCGCGTTGTACAGTGCAGGATTCTGATCATAAGAAGCCTTTTGAGCTCTGTACTTCATTCTTAGTTCTTCCTCTCCCAGCTTCAGAATGAAGTCATTGATATCTAACTTCGTTAGCATACCATTCTGTTTGAGATTGGAGACAAAAGACACCCATTTCTCTGGCAGCCCATCTGCAAAGTTGGACACTTTGTCCTCCATTGACGTCGATACTCCATGAGTGTGCATCTCACTCATCAAGTGGTAGAACCTATCGATAACATCATCTAGGCTTTCTTTTCCCATCGAGGAGAGTTTTCAAACTCCTTCTTCAAAGTCTTAGCCTTTATGACCTTCAATGATGCATTTACATCATACCTTTTCTCCAATGCATCCCATAACTTCTTTGCTTGTGTAAATTCCGAGAATTGATGGAAAATATCCTCGGAATTGACTATGTAAGCAAAGGATAAACCTTCTTTTCTGCATTGTATTTCACCTTTTGTCCATCAGTCATGCCACCAAGTGTGAGTTTGACACCATCAGCTCCTACATGCATGTTGTACCCCGTCAGACTCCCACAGATTGGGATCTACTCCATTTAAGTGGATCTCGAAATGTTGCTTCCATTGTGGATACTCGTCTAACGTGATTAGCTTTGGGGGCTTGTTGTGATTCCCCACTTCATTCTCCAGTAGCAGTAAGTTTTGTATACGTGAGTCTCTCCCTGCTGTGAATGCTGAATATTGGTCTTCCATTGCTATTAACTTTAACTTTAAACCAAACTTTTGTATTAGTGCGAATGAAGGTGTGCGATTGGGCTATTCGGGCGATTGAACTATGCGGATGGTTCAATTGTGCGACTGAACTAATACGGATGACTCAGTCGGCCGAATGAACTAATGCGGATGAAAATGCGAACAGTATTCTTAGTCGGATGAATGGAAGTGCGACTGAGTCCAATCATGAGTATGGGGAATGCGGATGACCTCAGTCGTGCGATTGAGCCAATCGTGCGACTGAACCTGCTGGATTTTGAAAACTTCTAGGTTTAAGGTGTTTGAACGCAAAAACACGAATTTTTGCTAACCCTAATTGCCGTATGCCAGAAAAAACTTAACTTTACGATCAGGAGACGTCTAAAACCCGATTTGACACAAAAGATTGCGTTTTTGAGCGTAAAAGCACAATTTTTATATCAAAATGATTGAATCACATGTAAATCTAGAGCCAAAGCTCTGATACCACTTGTTAAGGATCGTGTACTGGACGAATACTAACAGATTTACGCGTGTACCAAATCAAATAGTGCGGAATCCTATTTGATTGGTGATCCAATCAGTGAGAACACATTTAGAATCAATTAAAGATTGAATCTAAACGTTAAGAACGATTAGCAATCGATCTACTACGATCTTTGAAGTTGGAATAGGTTATGAGAGGTCTCTGGACGGCTAGGGTATGTCTTCTTATCAAAATATTCGAAGTGTCTAGTTTTTCTACGATTTAAGTGGTATTTATAGGTTAAGGTTTCTCAATCGTGCGTCTGGACCATTTTCATGGTTCAGTCGTGCAATTGGGTCACGCGGTTGATCCATTCGCACGACTGAGTGTTCAGTCATGCGACTGAGTAAATCTCATGATTCAATCATGCGACTGATCCAGTCTCCTGGTTCATTCGTACGACTGGTTCATTAGCATGAAGTTGTTCATGCGTATGGTCCATTAGCATGGGCCAATCGCATGAGAACTTCACATGATTAAGTTTGAATATGTTTCATAGTTGTTAATTGATTTAGATATTATTTAAACAACAACAACCTATATAGTTTAGTCAACAAGCATTATTACATACCAACCAATGAAATATTTAACATTATATAAGCACAACCACATATTGTATTTCATTAGGTACCCATACAGTTACATATGTGTAAGACAATACAAACATATTACATTAAGATCAGAAACTAGAGACACATGTATCTGCATGCCAGGCTATATGCGTTATGGAAGTCATTTATGATCTTCGGCCCAGTACCCTCTGTGTGCATACATTTGGGGTATAGCTGATAACACTGATCCGGAAAGAGATAAAGAGATAAAGAAAGAAAGTGCTGAACAGTAAAGAAGATAATAATGTTATTATCTATGTGTACGTACGATGTGTGATCATGTACGACGATTTAGTATGATTTGAAAGAAAGTAAATATCTAATGATGAATGTATGAAAGTTAACGAATGAATGATGAAGATAATCATGATATTATCTATGTGTATGTATTATGCATGATCACATACGATGGTAAAGAACGGTTCTAATGAAAGTAAAGTATGTTTTATTATAACACTAGAACTCACTCAGCAATGCTGACTTTTTTGTGCATTTTCTAGTTGGCAGGTAAAAGTTGCTGAGGATGGCTCGGGACAACTACTTGGCATTTTGGATGGCATTCTTTTGTCACCGTTTTTACATTGCAATGCAAACAAATAAAAATATGTAATGAATGATTGTATTAACTTGCAAAAAGCAGCTATTATGAAATAAAAAGTTATTTTAATGTTCCGCTATGATGTTTTATGAAAGTTAAATGTAATTATATGTTTTTATAAGAAATGATTGACCAGCTATGAGCGTCCCGGGAATGGGGCCTTACACTAAACATATTTATAATAAACTAAAAGATAATCCTGATCAACTTGTATGTTTAACAGCACATGTTTTGCAAATTGGTTATTATGTGAATCTATTAATAGTGATGCATCACTTATTCATCTAATATTACAAACGTAGGTTCATACCGAAAATCCGGAGAATGGTATCAACTTTTTAGTTAATGGACGAAATCTCCAATTTGCTCGTAAAAAATTTTGTATTAATACTGGGTATAAATTTGGTGAAATGACGCGTCAAATTCACCCACACATAACATATTTTGTTGATATCATTTTTTACAAAAATGGAATATTTAAACCAACATTAGATGATTTAAGAAATGTTTTTGAAAATAGATTACACATGTTAGATGATGTAACCGTTATAAAAGTTTGTTCATTATTACTTGTTCAACAAGGTTTTATAAGATTAGAAGGAAATTTTTTTTGAACACTCAATTTTTATATTTAGTTAATGATTTAGGGGCATGGAATGAATTTATGTGGGGTACATATCTTGGGAATTATACTTCCCCTCGTATCTATAATGCTCTATATAAAAATGAAAGAGAAAAACAAAAGAAAAGCCTAAGATATAGTATTAAAGGATTTGTTTGGCCATTTAAGATAAATTTTAAAAATTTTAATTCTAATTATATTGATTTTTTATTATATAGTGAATTACAATATTTTATTTGTTATAGATTTGGATTTAAGAAATGTTTCTGATAATTAATAATTATGGGAAACGACATGGTTACGTGCCAAGAGCTATTGATTGGCCTCGTATGAGTTTAATAACATGGGAATAAGCATTATCTATTTTAAACAACTTAAAAGAGATAAGTTATTATTTTTATAAAATTACAGTAATATTATTTAATTAATTAAATAATAATTGTTTATAAATTTTCACGATCATTATCTAACATCAAATATCGTTTCAACATCGTTTCATCAATCACCCCAATCATACAGAATAAGTTGTCTCCATTGGGGTGAAATTCCCCCCGAACAGAAAGATATAATATTTGAACATCCTTACCCTGATGAAAATAACGTGCCATATGTTGATGATTGTTTTAGAAATCAAAATAATTATTCGGAGCAGCCACAAAAACAAAATAATAGTTAGTGTTGTGACCCAAAAGCATTGAAGAGATTGTGCACATATTACTTGTAATTATTAATCATATCATTTATTATTATGTTTCATACATATATTATACAAAATGTGTTGATTAAATGTTTTTTTTGAAGGATAACTATTTTAAAAAGAAAATCCAGGAACACATACTCCGAATGAAGCGTTTAAAGAGAACTTAAAAGAGCTAAGTGTATAGTAAGATTTTAATTTTATTAATAACTGATATATATATATATATTTGTGTTTTAATTTAATGCCAGTCAATTTGTAAATTCTCCACCTCAAATGTTTAGATCTCCTTTTACTACTAAGCCTAGTATGGAGAAGGTATTATCGTGTTTATTTTTATGTAATAATTTTTATTATTATATTAAATAACAAATAATTAATTTTTGATTTAGATCGTATTGTCTTCTGTT
Source organism: Flaveria trinervia (assembly GCA_025506515.1). Taxonomy (NCBI): domain Eukaryota; kingdom Viridiplantae; phylum Streptophyta; class Magnoliopsida; order Asterales; family Asteraceae; genus Flaveria; species Flaveria trinervia. The sequence continues at coordinate 56,403,202 of CM046458.1, forward strand.
TCTGGGACGCGTACAAAAGAAAAGGTATTATTATTTTTTTGTCATAATTTTTTTCATTATTACTTAATTTATTACTTGTTATTTTATTTATTATTTTTTTACTAACCATTTGTTCCAATTGAGTTAAGAAAACAGAAACATAAAATTAAACCATCGACAACAGTTAGTTCACCATTTTTTGTATTTAAAAAAGAAAAAAATAAAAATACCGATCAACATAATGTTTTAGAGTTATTCATTAGTTGTGATCATTTCACTACTTCTCTTACTGGGGATAATGATCACGTCTCATTATTTTTGAGTGATTTACTTCATATAAGAGATTCAGACGGTTGGCTTGAATCGGATGTAAGGATTCATTTTAAAAAAATATTTATTTAGTTAAAGTTAATTAAATGAAATAATATATTTTTTTCCAGCATTTATAGGCTTGGGTGAATTATTTACGGTCGAGACCAATAAATGCATAATGGTATGCTTATCCTCAATAGTTTACAATATACTTATTCAAAATGAAAAGGTTATCTTCTTACGCAAACGGTTCTGAACCATTGTATCCATCTATTCGGGATGTTGATGAGGTAATTATAAACTTTTTGCTTTTTCATATTTTAATAGAATATTTTAACAGATTATTTGTTACAGCTATACATTCCAACGAATGTTACGTTAAAACATTGGGTTTTTTAAAAAATAGATTTGCTAAGATGGATTTGTGACATCCGGTAAATTTCCGTTACCAAACTCCGTTAGTTCGTTAAGTCTGGTATACACGTGTCGTGAGCAACCATAGTTGTCGTTTAACGTTGGTGACATAATAATAATGGGTAATGTTAGTTTGATGTGAATCTAATTGATTATGTGAGTATTGGGTTATGTTTATGTGTTTACACATTTTTAAAGGTTAATTAGAAAATTAATCGCGTAACGCGGAAACATGCCTATTTATTCGTATGCCTTGTGTTTTTTATAAGATATAAGTATATAATGATTTTCATAAGTTTATATCTTTATATTATGAAGTTAAAAAACTTTACAAAGAGTTTAAAGCCTAGTTTTTATAAAATACAAATTACAAGGGTTAAAAGGGTAAATATGTAAATTAAAATTTAATAAAACAAACCAAACCTAATCCACCCCCCTTCGGCCTGCGAACATCCTCCAAACACCCCTTCCTTGCGAATTCAATCAAGAACAAGTTATAAAGCATCAATTTGATTCGATTTCAAGGATTACAACACATAGGAAGCATCAATTTCAAGCAATTACACGTTTAAAGGTTAGGTTTTCAAGTTTTTGTGAGTTGTTCATGGGGGCCGAACCTTGGGTGCGAAATTGACCCTCATGAGGTCGAATTGGATGTTGTTTGATGATGTTAGTATGTTAGTTAGATTGTATACTGTTAGTTAACGTCGATTATGCAAGAATTATGTTTTAGTGGATTGATCATGAACTTTGGTTGTATGCAAACCCTAATTCGAAAATGGCTTGATTATGTGAAGTTGATGATTGTTTGATGAATGTATAATGATTAATAGGTTGTATGGATGTTAGGATACATTGATTTTGCAAGAAATTGGTGAATTGGAATTGGTGTTCATAGGTTACTAATAATAGTAACTTTATTTGCATGTAATGTTGAACTATGGATGATATGATGTTATGGATATGTTCATGGTGATAATTAGATGTTAGATTGTTGTTGTGATCATTGGAAATTCAAGAACACATGTTATAGTTCATACATTACTAAAGATAGTAACTTTTAGGATATGAATTGATGAGTTATGATGTTTGAATGTTGTTGATCATGCTTAGGCGATGATATGAGTTTGAATTGGTATGTTATTGATGAATCCATGAGTATATTGGGTATTTGTTAGATTTTGGGATGTGCTTTCCCAAAAGGGAAACTTTATTTTGCAAAATGTGAAAGATGGTAGTTTGAAATATTGGGATGTTAGGAGCATGTTAGTATGATCATGGATGAATTCTAATGTGGTAGAATATGATAATTTGGTTGTATGTGATGTTGGGATAATCATGAATGATATTTGGACACTTATGATCAGGTATGATTTAGATGTGGTTTAGTAGTAGGACATCATGTTGGGACTGGTAATTGATTGTTGGAATGTTGTTGAATGCAAAGCATATTGATAATGAATATAGTTATGATCATCATACATGCGTGCGAATATGAGGCCCCTACTTAGTAGGATTGGCAGGGTTTAGGATGTCAAGTCGTGAGTGGCTTCACATGGCATGTAGTGAGTGGTTGATCTCTGTGTGACATGTTAGTTGTGTATAACTTGTGGTTATGTTAATGTTCTAGATTCGCATGACTTGTATGATACTTGGTTGAATGATGATCTAAGTGTTACACCTGGATGATATAGCATACATATGATCTATTTGAATGTTAACAATACATAACAGATGTGTATGATTACTTGAATGGTTTACAACACATAAAGTCACCAAGGGTCAAACGGGTCAACTAGGTCAAACATTGTCTGTTTTGTTTGAAATCTTGAGTCCTTGGTTGTAGTGTACTTAGGGTTTCACATGTTCTTTGATTACACGTACTCATGAACTTATATGATCTAGGTAACCTCTGAAGGTTGTCTGTCTATTCTGTTTGACAAGTCAAACCCTGTGTATCTAAACGCATATCAGGTGAGTTCATGCCCCACTCTTTATTTAATCTCTTTGGGGGGATAGCATGCTGGTAAATCACAAACACTTTATATATTCAAGTTGTGTATAATATTATTAGTGTTGATATCATGGAAAAGTCCTCACATTTTCGAATTGTTAATATTGATTAGCGGGGAAATTTGGGTAGTACTACTGGGTCTGACGAGCCCCACCTGTGTGACTCGAGGTCAACCGGGTGCAATTTGTCCTATGAACATTGTCACGACCTGTTAAGTCGTGGCAGGAGGCAACAACGTAACACAGTCACTTCAATTGCGAAATCACTATGAAATAATATTTACTGTTAACGGACTAGCTATCTGTTACAATGCACTACTTTTATATCGCTATTATTAAACTGTTTATGTTGAATATCTCTTGAACTCACCAACCATTGTGTTGACATTTTTAGTATGCTATTCTCAGGTCATTAGCTTGCTTGCCATAGGAGCACTACATGGTTCACTACATTCTAAGACACGATCTTCAAGACAATTTTAGTATTTTAATAATTATGGTTTACTCTTTTGGGTTGGCACCTGTTTTGCCATAGTTATACTTTCATTGCCTTGGGTTGTTTTCAGAACGCTTCCGCATTGTTTAAAATCTGTACTTTGGTTGATTTTGTTTAAATTATGGCATATAGAGTCGTTCTGAGTAACTATTGACTGTGATCCTGGTTTGTTCACACGCCTCGCGGTAAAACTCCGCAAGTGGATTTTGAGGGTGTGACAGGATTGTTACACTATATAACATGTAGCACTATATTTTAATTATTACTTTAATATTTATTTAATTAAATATCATATATATGTATGTATGTATGTATGTATGTATGCATGTATGTATGCATGTATGTATGCATGTATGTATGCGTGTATGTATGCATGTATGTATGCGTGTATGTATGCATGTATGTATGCATGTATGTATGCATGTATGTTTGCATGTATCTATGCATGTATGTATGCATGTATGTACGCATGTATGTATGCATGTAAGTATGCATGTATGTATGCATGTATGTATGCATGTATGCGTGTACATATGCGATGTATGCATGTACGTATGCGTGTACGTATGCGTGTATGTATGCGTGTATGTATGCGTGTATGTATGCGTGTGTGTATGCGTGTGTGTATGCGTGTGTGTGTATGCGTGTGTGTATGCGTGTGTGTGTATGCGTGTGTGTGTGTATGCGTGTGTGTGTGTATGCGTGTGTGTATGCATGCGTGTATACGTGCTTGTATGCGTGCATGTACGGGTGCATGTACGGGTGCATGTACGGGTGCATGTACGGGTGCATGTACGGGTGCATGTACGGTGCATGTACGGGTGCATGTACGGGTGCATGTACGGGTGCATGTACGTGTGCATGTACGTGTGCATGTACGTGTGCATGTACGTGTGCATGTACGTATGCATGAACGTATGCATGAACGTATGCATGTACGTATCCATGTACGTATGCATGTACGTATGCATGTACGTATGCATGTACGTATGCATGTACGTATGCATGTACGTATGCATGTACCTATGCATGTACCTATGCATGACCTATGCATGTACGTATGCATGTACGTATGCATGTACGTATGCATGTACGTATGCATGTACGTATGCATGTACGTATGCATGTACGTATGCATGTACGTATGCATGTACGTATGTATGTACGCATGTAGGTATGCATGTATGTATGCATGTAGGTATGCATGTATGTATGCATGTATGTATGCATGTATGTATGCATGTATGTATGCATGTATGTATGTGTGTATGTTTGTGTGTATGTATGTGTGATGTATGTGTGTATGTATGTGTGTATGTGTGTATGTGTGTATGTATCTATGTGTGTATGTATGTAGTGTGTATATGTGTATGTATGTATATGTGTATGTGTGTATGTGTGTATGTATGTGTGTATGTTTGTGTGTATGTATGTATGTATGTGTGTAGTATGTATGGATGTATGTATGTATGTATGTATGTATGTATGTATGTATGATGTATGTATGTATGTGTGTATGTATGTATGTATGTATGTATGTATGTAAGCAAGTAAGTATGTATGTATGTATGTATGCATGCATGCATCTTTGTATGCATGTATGTATGCATGTTTGTATGCATGTATGTATGCATGTTTGTATGCATGTATGTATGCATGTATGTATGCATGTATGTATGCATGTATGTATGCATGTATGTATGCATGTATGTATGCATGTATGTATGCATGTATGCATGCATGTATGTATGCATGTATGTATGCATGCATGTATGCATGAATGCATGCATGTATGTATGTATGTATGTATGTGTGTATGTATGTATGTATGTGTGTATGTATGTATGTGTGTATGTATGTGTGTATGTATGTATGTGTGTATGTATGTATGTATGTATGTATCTATGCATGCATGTATGTATGTATGTATGTGTGTATGCATGCATGTAGGTATGCATGTATGTATGCATGTTTGTATGCATGTATGTATGCATGTATGTATGCATGTATGCATGTATGTATGTATGTATGCATGCATGTATGTATGTATGTATGCGTGTATGTATGCATGCATGTATGCATGCATGTATGTATGCATGCATGTATGTATGCATGCATGTATGTATGCATGCATGTATGTATGCATGTATGTTTGTATGCATGTATGTATGTATGCATGTTTGTATGTATGCATGTATGTATTTATGCATGTATGTATGTATGCATGTATGTATGTATGCATGTATGTATGTATGCATGATGTATGTATGCATGTATGTATTTATGCATGTATGTATGTATCCATGTATGTATGTATGCGTGTATGTATGTATGCGTGTATGTATGTTTGCATGTATGTATGTATGCATGTATGTATGTATGCATGCATGCATGTATGCATGTATGTATGTATGTATGTATGTATAACATTAATAATGATTTTTAATAGTATGATAGGATCTTATAAAACTGAAATTGATTATATTTTAAAACAATAGAACGCGTACTACCGCGTTGGTTACATTATCATGGTTTTTTTGAATATCAGAACATAAAAATCTCTATACCCATAACTTTTGATCGAATTACACCGCCTAATGTGCCACAACAAACCCCTGAATCAGGAGACTGCGATGTTTGAGTGTGTATTATGATACAACGTTTAATTACTGGAGATGAATTATGTCCGGTTGAAGATGTACGCGTGAAATTAGCAACTTTATTGTATCAAAATTTAATTAATAGATGTAAGGATAAATAAATTGTATATATTTTGTATTGCATATAAGTTGTACATAATTAGCATTAATGAAAAAAAATTTAAAAATTATTAGTCTACGATTTCTACTATAAATACGATTTCTACTATAAATAGCACACCAACACCATCAAACCAATACATTTTCATTACTATATTTTCACATACACACCAACACTTTCTCTCTGAAGAATCAAATATTTTTTTCATAAGAAAATTTTCTCCTAAACCTCCTTATGTTGTTATTCACAAAATCAATAAAATTACGTGACATTGTTCTTGTTTTCTTTACCTACATTACAAAAATCATATAAGAAAACAAAAACAAGTGTTGGCAATTATTTATTTACTATAAATGAATTTCAATTCGTTTTAATATATTGTTTATATACTACCTTCTTTAAACAAATGGCATTACCAGAATAGTAATGTTGCGTAGTTATACTAATTAAAAATAATTTATATTTTCCATATCTCGTTGTTTAATTATTATAATTAATTAATGTTTTTCATATCTCGTAGTTTAATTATTATAATTAACTAATGTTTTTCATATCGCGTAAACAAGTTTTGTTACAGGTGTTACTGAGATCATTATTATTGCAAGTGATGAAATATCAAATGTTCGTGCAAAACAGAATCATATCAAGAAGATATTGTAAACATGTTTTATAATTAAATTTGTATTGTATTTATGTTATAATTATCTAATCTTATATATGAAATAATAATTGTTGTATGACATATTGATAAAATAATAAAATATTTTATAAAATACAACATTACATTGTACTCATTGCGTATAACTCATCAACCACAAAGCGTCTATATCTAAGACAAACATTTTGCAAATTTACTTATTCCCACGTTAATGATCTGTTTTGAAACAACTTACGTAATAACAGACAGATAACTACTCCAGAATCTCGACCAATGTGACCACCATTATAAGGCAAAATAGTTTCTTCAGATATTTCTAATTCAAGAACTTCTTCTTGTCTCGATAAATCAAAATACAATTTACGTTGTAGAAACCATATAAAATAAAACTCAAATTCAAAAACAATTCGATATATGTTACGATGAATTTACGATAAATCAAAACAAGTATTTTGATGACATTCATATGGAAAAAATATTTTAGTTGCAGTGTGTCCATAGCAATCTGAATAAGATACAAGTTTTCATTATTGTCATGTATTGGTATATATAACTGCCGGAATAATGTAAAGTTAATTTTAATTTTAAATTAAATTAAAATTTTTTAATCATGTAAAAATAAATATAATTATTAACGTATCAACCTCCCACATTGGAGGATATAACTCATTCATGCCATTGTTGTATTCGTTTGCATCAGGCGATCCTTGAAATATTAGTTCGACAAACTCATACGGAAGAATGGTCCAATGATTTGGGCCTGGTATCTCACTGGTTTTTTGAATCTCATTAATCCGCCAAGTTAAAAGTCTGTTTGTCCAACATGAATATGTTGTAAAAAATAAGTATTATTATTATATGAACTTAAATAACGTAACGTGAAAATTTATATTTAAAACTTACAATACTATGTATAAACCATTGCCACAATAACCTATAAGCTCAAAATTCTCTATCAAGTATCTTAAGACCCATACAAGATACCCTATAGAAAGATGCATCTCTGTTGTAGAAATATCGGATAACATTCAAATACCAGTTAGAATTATTAAAATCATGATTCTCTATAGGAGTTGAATTGAAATCAATATAAACTGCTGGATTAGAACTTGATCCGTTTCTTTGTCTTTCCCTTATTCGATTTCTCATGTTTTTTCTATTAGATAACATTTAAGTGATGAAAATATAAAACTTACAATACCACCTTATATAGTAGATTCAAAGAATCTTATGTCATATCAAATGAAAAAAAATTATAATATTTTAAAAAACATTTTAGTATATTTTAATAATTTAATAAACATATTCTTTATATGTCTTCATGTATAAATAGATATCTCATTTACATTTCATTCACTATCAAACTTATATTCATTTCTTATTTCATACATCTATGGATGAACATCATCAATACTCTTCTCAATCCACTCCTAAATCGTAAACTTGGATGATGAGTAAATGGAGACGTTCAAAGAATTAAGCTGAATATTCAACTTTGGATGTTCAAAACCCCGATTTACAAACCAATCTACCTACTGTACGTAGATGGGCCATTCTAAATGATGAATTTGAAAAATGGTCAAAAGATGTCATGGAATTTTATAAAAAGGGGGACGTCCCTTTTTGTTACTCTGCTATATTTTTAACGCCTATAAAACTTAACAAAACTTTTTGGGGTATTGTATTACGTTAAAGACGTAATGGTTATTTCACACAGTGGTAAATTTTTCTACATATTATTAATATACTTTTTGACATGTATTAATAAATGTATTTTTATTTACCATGTTGAAGGTTGGGTTTTAAGAATGATGAATGGGAGACACAAAGAGCTATACAAAGGTGGAATGTTAAATATGCATTGGACCATATTACCTCCATAATTTTTTGACTTCTTAACTGAATCGTGTAGCATTCATGTTGTTTCATTTGCCGATGGAAAGTTCAAACCGTATCCATATTTTTTAGATGTTGATTATGTATACTTTCGTTTTTGTATACAGAGTGAAGAATGGGTGCTTGTTCGTGTGAATTTGCGTACCATAAAATTAAAGATTTTTTGTGGTGAAGAAATAGGTCATGATAAATTTGGTCGACTGATTCATGCAGCGTTAATGAAAGTGTCTTAGTGCTTTATCAGTAAATCTTCATTTCTGAAAAAAGACCGGTCAACTAGAAAAACCATTTGGGATTGAAGTAAATGAAGATTATGTTACATCGCACCAAGCCTTAAAGGTAATGAAGGAGGTTACATTTATATGTTGATGGAACATTAGTTACAAGAAAACCGATAGATTGTGGTGGAAATTTTAAAGAGACCTGTAAGTTATATAGGCATTTCATGACTGATTAGTTGTATTTCTGGTGTAGCTTACCGCGCCCACGTTAAAATATCTTTTATTACTTTTTACATTTTTCTTATTTTATTTGTTTGTTATTGTAATATAAAGTTAATCTAAGCTGTTGAACAATTTTTATTATTTAAGTTGTGATGTTTATAGCAGTATTTTATTTATTTTTTCATTTTAATAATAATGTTAGAGAAATGTAAATGTACAACTAATATGTTACAACTTTTTTAATAATTTAAAATTAAAAATAATAATCAATACATTTTTCCTATAAACACATAACATATATATTTTTTCCTGTCAACACATAGTATGTCTTAATTATTTACTATTAACACGTAACATGTCTTCATTATTTTCTGTCAACACGTAGCATGTCTTCATTATTTTCTGTCAACACGTAGCATGTCTTCATTATTTCCTGTAAACATATAGCATGTCTTCATTATTTCATGTTAACATGTTGCACGTCTTCATTATTTACCATCAACACGTATCATGTCTTCATTAGTTCCTGTCAAAACATAATATATCTTCTACTAATAGTGAGCAGACAACTTGTAATCAAAGCTTGCTGACTTCATTGGCACATATAAGATGTATGTTGTAAAACACATCTTACACAATTCAATGTAAAAGTTATTACTGTCGGTTATAATACTTCTTATCACGTGATCAGTATTACGTAGATAATTTTTTTTGAAGAAAACAGTTGAACAATTTTGATCAGTATTATGTAGATAAGTTAATATTGGTGTTGCAGTGTGTATTTTTGGTTTTAGAGGAAGACGTATGTGAAAAACAAATAATCTTTTATTGTTGGTGAGATAGATAGATTGTAGGTGAGATACAATGGGTATTGTTAGTGAAATAGATGAAGTGCAAGATTTATGGATGAAGACGTGACTCTATTTATAGGGAAGGAGAATAGAATAATAACTAAAATATAAAATTTTCATTCTAATAATATTACAAATATTAAATGTTCATACAAGTTTTTTTAATAAAAATCATGTCACACCCTCAAAATCCACATGTGGAGTTTTACCGCGAGATGTGTGAACAAACCAGGATCACAATTAATAGTTACTCAGAATGACACTATATGCCACATTCAAAACACAACTAATCAAAGTTCAAACGTTTAAAACTATGCGAAAACATTTTGTAAATAAGACAAACCCAAAGTAATAAAATGTGTAATATGGAAAAACACGTGCCATCGACATGTTTAGAACCCATAAATGAAAGACAAACAAACATGTCTATGAAATGAAGTCTTAGAATGCATGCTGGACCCGTGTAGTGCTCCTATTCGGCAAACAGAGCTAACGACCTGAGAATAGCATACTAAAAATGTCAACACAATGGTTGGTGAGTTCAAGAGTTTGCGTTTATCATAAACATTTACAATTGTATAGCATAAGAAGTGTATTGAAATAGACAGCTAGTCTATATTCACAAGTAATAACCATAGTGATTTTGCGATCGAAGCTGACTGTGTTTCGTTTGTTGCCTCTCGTCATAACTTACCAGGTCATGACGATGTTGGTGTTTAGGACAATATCGCACCCGTTTGACCTCGAGTCGCACATGTGGGGCTCATCAGACCCAGTAGTATACCCAAGATTTCCGCTAGTTACCATTATTAACGATCCGAAAGTGTAAGGACATTTCAAGGTATCAAACACTATGTTAAAACATACACAACTTATAATAATAAAATAGCGTTTGAGAACAAGTATGCTACCTCCCAGAAGAAGGTTTATAAAAATAGAAGGGCATGAACTCACCTGGTGTATAATGATAATGAATAAAAAGACTCGTGATAGGTGCAAAGACAACCCTTCAAAGGTTACCCAGAATACACAAGTACATAAGTACGTGTACACACAAAACTTAGCCAAGGTTAACCTAGTTGACCTGTTTGACCCGTTGGTGACATATTAGATGGAATATTGTTTAATCATGCAAATCAACTTATCATACACGAATATCATGTAAGTTATCCACGTGCATCACATCATCAACCCAAGTTCTACCTAGGTCCTCATACCACATTAGATCATCATACACTCATGAAAATCTCAAATAACCATCATCCTCAATCAATATAAATACATCACATCAAACAATTCATACGTGAAGTCTAATTATGCACTAAATGCCATGTGAAGCCACCCACGACCTCACATACTAAAACCTACCAATCCTACTAAGTAGGGGCCTCAGATTCACATACGTGTATAACAATCATAATCATATTACTAGCATACATAGTGATAACCAATTCCAAACCCAATCATGATTCTCTAAACACTAACTACTATTCATTACCATTTATGATCATCAAACCTAAATTTCTTACATGATCAAAGAAGAATCCATACAACTCAATATTCACATTCCATCACATTAAACATCATCAATAATCATTCTAACATGATCCTACATCATAAGCATGCCCAAATCATCACATCCAAAGTTCTACAATAATAAGGTTCCCTTTTGGGAAAGTAATACCCAAAAGTGATCTAGCATCCAATTCAATCATAATTTCAACAATTATATACCTAATCAAGTTCATAGCATTCATTCTAACATGTTATCACCTCCAAAACATCCAAATTCCCAAACATCATACACAGAAGTTTCTACTTTTAGTAAGTCATGATCAACATCTCAACTTCATGGATTTTCTTGCACAATACAATTAAACTAATATCTAAGCATTACATTTAACATCTTAGCATCATCAAATCATGAATTCCAAGAACAAAAAGTTTTCTCTTATGGCAATGTGTGAACTAGGATCAAACCATAGATTTTTTACATAATCAACATAATCTAGCATTCATACAACCTAACTAACATCATATCCACATCACAATCATCAATTTCATATTCTCAAACATAATTTCAAACTAGGGTTCATCATGAATCAAAACTATGAAAACTTAATGAAATCTAATTTAAACATATAGAAATCAAGAATTAGACTTGCTAACACTTTGCAACCACTTGGAACTAATCAAAATCGACTTGTATGTGCTTGTTCTTGCTCAATTTCAAAAATAATGAGGGGTTTGGGGCTGCTTGTGGCCGAAATTGGGTTGTGGGAGGCTAGGGTTGGAATTTTTCAACTTAACATAAATGGATTTTTATATATAAACCCCCCTTTTAATCAACTTTTGTAAAAGTTAATATCTTTAGCATTTTTTTGACAATTATAACTACAAATTACAAGTATTATTAATCAATAATTATAATCACAAAAATTTACAACAAGTCACACAACACATGAAATATATATAACACGTTGTCACGTTATAGCATAAAATTCACAAAATAAACGTTTAAAATTCTATAAATTCATGAACCACATAATCATAACTAATAATCAACATTATTAATTAGATTATTATTATACATCATAGATTATTATTATTAAGTCACAAACGTTCAACGAAATTTAATGTGTGCTCATGGGTCGTGTATGCAAGACCTACGGAGTTTTGTAACGGAAAATTACCGGATGTCACATTATCCCATGTTGAAAGAATTTTCGTCCTGAAATTTGTGTTACATGGTTGTGCTACATCCCTGGTTTACTGCATTGGCATAACAAAATCGAGTGAGTTGTCACATCATCCCCGTGTTGAAATAAATTTCGTCCCGAAATTTAATCAGTACCTTCCCCTACTATTGTCGTCATTTCAAACATATGAGGATACTTGAGCTTCATCTGATCCTCGCATTCCCACGTGAATTCCTGTTCACGTTTTGAGTTCCAACGAACTTTGACTATAGGTATCTTGCTTTGTTTAAGAGTCTTGACCTCACGATCCATTAGTTCAACTGGCTGTTCAAGAAAACGCAATTGCTCATCCACTTGTACCTCCTCAAGTGGTACAACCAAAGTCTCATAAGGTAAACACTTTTTCATATTTGAGATGTGAAATACGTTATGAATGCCACTTAGTGAATCAGGTATGTCTAATCGATACACCACTGGAACTATTCTTTCAAGAATTTCAAATGGTCCAACATATCTTGGATTAAGCTTGCCTCTCTTGCCAAACCGAACTACACCTTTCCACGGCAAAACTTTCAGTAAGACTTTGTCACCGATTTAAAACTCCAAAGGGTTCTGTCTTTTGTCTGCGTAACTCTTCTGTCTATCTCGCGCCTCAGCCATGCGGTTTCGTATCTACAATATCTTCTCTGTGGTCTCATGTACCAATTCAGGACTAGTCAATTGACTATCACCAACTTCTGCCCAACAAACTGGTGATCTACACTTTCGCCCATATAATGCATCAAATGGTGTTGCTTTGATGCTAGTATGATAACTATTGTTGTAAGGAAACTCAACCAATGGTAAATGAGCTTCCCAATTATTCCCAAAATCGATCACATAAGCACGCAACATGTCTTCCAAAGTTTGAATAGTGTGTTCACTTTGACCATCGGTCTGCGGATGATAGGCAGTGTTGATGTCCAGACGCGTACTCAAATATTTCTCTAATGATTGCTAGAAATGGGACGTAAATGAGCATCACGATTAGAAATAATCGAGATCGGAACACCATGCCTCGACACTACTTCCTTAAGGTAATTTCGAGTTAACTTGTCCATTTTGTCAGTCTCCTTGATTGCCAAGAAGTGAGCTGACTTAGTGAGTCGATCCATAATCACCCATATCGTGTCACAACCACTAGGAGTCCTTGGCAACTTAGTAATGAAGTCCATAGAGATTTGTTCCCATTTCCACAAGGGGATTTTAGGTTTTTGCATGTAACACCCGAATATTTATTATTTTGAAGCCGGTGAAGAAAGAAAAGAAAATAAAGTTCAAAGTCGAGGGACCAAACTCGCCAACGAAGAAAAGTTGGGAAATGTGGTGATATTAGTAGGGAGAGGGCAGCCCACTCTCCCCACACACCCCACATTTCAGACTTCATAGAGAGAAGAGAGAGAAAGGAGAAGAATAAGAGAAAAAGAGTGGTTCGGGTGGCCAAACTCGTTGTGTAGCAAGCCAATCAAACCTTAACGTTGTGCTCGTTTATGTGAGTTCTAGGACCCCACTTTTTACTTGTTTTTCAAACCGATTTTGAGGCTGGAAAGCATAAACACCCGTTTTTGTATGTGTATGTGTTTGACCATTTAGGTGTGATGTGTGATGCGTTTCGTGTTTCCGGGCTTGTGTGTGTGCTTGTATGGGTTTATGGTATGCATTCCTAAGGTCCAGGAGGGTTAATTTAGGCTTAAAATGGGTTAGATGAGTTTGGAGGCCGAAAACCCTGGGCTGCAGTCGGGATGAACTCCATTCTGCATCAGCAAGGGGCTAGGCGACCGAATGGAGGCCATACGGTCGATTGAGGGGCGATTGAGGGTCATTCGCACGATTGGGATTCATTCGCACGATTGAGGATTCATCGCACGACTAAGGTTTCAGTCGCGCACGACTGGGAGTCCAATCGCATGGGGAGTCATGCGACTGAGGGTTCAGTCGCATACGTGCTTTGTCGCATGAGTTCATTCGCATTAGATCAGTCGCATAGGTTCCCATTCGCATTTGTTCCATCCGCATGAGGTTCATACGCACGACTGGAAGCCCATTCGCCTAATGTCATTCGCTTGAGTTCAATCGCATGATGTTCAGTCGCATGGAGGCCATTCGACTATTGGGTGTCCTACGCACGATTAGGGTTGTTGCACCCGAAGAAAGTGTTGTAGTTAGACTTCTGGCTTTCGGGGGGAAAGTGCAGATGTAAGTCTTGACGTAAAGGTTTCCTGTAAGAGCATGTAAGATAGCAGATATGCCTTAGAAGCATTAGGGCATTGAGATGATGATGTTGCATGTTATGTATGTATGATGTTGCCATGTATGATGTATGTGGATGCATGTTAATGTCCTTAGTATGATGTATAATATCTTCCATGGCTTTACTTATTATGAGGAATGAACGAAGTATTATGTAACGTAAAGTGAAAAGATAATGAAAAAAGTCTTGCAAGCATTGGATCAGGGTCCTTCTTGTGATTGACCAAACGTGTAGTGCCTCTACCGCTTACCCCTAGTACTGTGGCATACGTTTAGCTGGTCATTTATTGTCTTCGGCCCAGTAGCTAAGACTGTGGTTACTCATAGTACCGTGGCATACGTTTAGCTGTTCATTTATTGACTTCGGCCCGGTAGCTAAGACTAGCCGGGGTGTAGCACATGGTATTGGTACGGTTGATGTCCGATGCGCAAGTGAAGTTATATAGAATGAATGGACGAATGAATGAATGAAGAAGAATAATGATATTATCTATGCGTACGTATGATGTGTGATCATGTAAAAGTAACGAATGGTTTTATATGAAAGTAAAGTAAGTTTTATAATAAAACTAGGACTCACTCAGCAACGCTGACTTTTTATATGTTTTCCAGTTGGCAGAAATGATTGCTGAGGATGGCACCGTGAAGCTACTCAGCTCCTTTTGGGATGGCATTCTTTGATTGATGTTTTTGCATTGTAATACGAACAAACTATTTGTAATGAATGTTGTATTAATTGCAAAAGCATTTACATGGAAATGAAAGATTGTTTTAGTTTTCCGCTACGATTTTATGAAATACAGATGTAATTATACGTTTTATGGGCGATGAGAACCCAGCTGTAAGCGTCCCGATTTTGGGGCCTTACAAGTTGGTATCAGAGCCAAAGTTTAAGTGAAATGGGTAAATTTTCAAAATAAACCTAATCTTAAACTGAGAATGGGATGAAAAAGGAAATGGAATGCCAATCTGAGTAGCTGCATGGCATCAGGTATTTTCTTAAAGTTAACTGGTTTTATGTGCGTATGGTATGTGGTTATGTGTTGTATGTAGATTTAAATACTGATGTAGTCAGGACAGGTAATATTTGGGGTATGAAGAGTAAAGTAAGTGGCTAATCACAACTGGCCACTGTAATTAGGGACTTACTATACTTGACATAAACTGAGTTGTTTCCTTGAATGACCGTGTTGGTGTTTTGATCTTTCAGTGTGAGTTAGAGAATGGCTGGAGTAGATCTTCTAAAGCATCTAGAGGTGGAGGCCGTGGCGGGCCTGATGTTGAGCCGCGACCCAAGAGAGGAAGACCAAGGGTCGAGAAGGTGGTTCCTGAAGAACCAGAGACTCCTCATCCAGAAGCGGGGGATGAGAGTGCAAACCTGAGGGCCTCAGTAAAGGAGGCTGTTGTTTAAGAAGTACATCAGGTCATGCAGAAAATCTTACCGTCTGTGGTGACCGAAGTTATTAAGGCTGTACGAGAAGGGGAAAGAAAGGAGAGAAACATGCCCTCGAGAGAACAAGAACAACCGGAGCCGGAAACGGTTCTAACTGATGATGAGGAGGAAGAAGAGCCCGTGCAGGAGGTGGCACGAGGCTGTAGTTATGGGGTGTTTATGAGATGCAAGCCCCCTACTTTCGACGGTAATGGCAATGCTGCCGCTGCTCACCGATGGGTGAGAGAGATGGAGGCCGTTCTCGACATCAGCGAGTGTCGGGAAGATCAGAAGGTGAAGTTTGCCACTCATTCATTTGTGGACTCGGCATTATGTTGGTGGGACAACATTGTCCAAGCAGAGGGTAATCGGGCAATCGAGAGAATGAAATGGCCCGAGTTGAAGAAGATGGTGATTGAGGAGTTCTGTCCTCACAGGGAAATGGATAAGTTGGAAGGGGAGTTTCTACAGTTAGAGGCTGGAACCATGACACACCAGCAGTATACAACAAAGTTCAATGAGATGGCACGATTGGTGCGAGATCAGGTGACGCCTCTATCTCGAAAGATCAAGAGGTACATTCAGGCTTACCGGGGGATGTCCGCAGGCATATGATCGCGCCCGACCAAGCACGTTTAGGTCGGCGGTTGATTTGGCAGGGAGACTGTATGACGAGCGAGAGGTGGTGGTGACTGAAGCGAGTAAGAAGGGTGGTGGTGATCGGAACTGGAATGGGAGGAGGTTTGGTCGGGGTGATGCCTCGACGGGTAACAAAAAGGCACGGGTGGATGACCGCTGCGTGGCCACATCGGGAGCGGGATCAAGGAGGTGTGGTAAGTGTGGAAAGGAGCATGCGGGAGAATGTAGGCTGGGTTTGAATGTGTGCTTCAAGTGTGGGAAGACAGGGCATATGGCGAAGGATTGCCTGTCGGGAAAATGTTTTAACTGTGGGGAAACTAGTCATATGAGCAGGGATTGTAAGAAGTCGAGGGTTGAGGGTTTTAGGGTGAAGAAGACGGGAAGTGATGGACCGAGGGCGAGCACCAGGGCATTCACCATGACACAGGAGGAGGCTAGGACAGACCCTGACGTTGTGTCTGGTACGTTTCTAGTGAACCAAACTTTAGCTTCTGTGTTATTTGATTCTGGTGCTAGTAAGAGTTTTATTTCTGCTGCTTTCTGCGCTGAGCTGCCTGTTAGTAGTAGACATGTTGATGCGCCCTTTGATGTAGAAACTGCCATAGGTAAGTCTACCAGGATTTCTGAGATGATAGAGAATTGTGATGTGGAACTTGAGGGTCATAAGTTTCTGTTAGACCATTCGTGATGGCCTTAGGTGGTTTTGATTTGGTTCTTGGGATGGATTGGCTAGCAGACTTCGAGGCGAACATTGTGTGTCGCAAGAAGATGATTCGGTTTTCGGCGCCTGACGGTAGTTTAGTAACGGTTTATGGTGATCGGGTTACTATGATTCCGAAGGTGATCTCGATGGCGGTGGCGGGAAAGTGTATGAGGCGTGGATGTAGTGCTTACTTGGCCTATGTAAAAGATGTGGATACGCCAACACCACAACTAGCCGATGTACTGGTTGTGTGTGACTTTCCAGACGTGTTCCCAGAAGACTTATCAGGAGTGCCACCTGACAGAGAGATTGAATTTCAGATTGATCTGATACCGGGTGCCCAACCTGTTGCCAAAGCATCGTATTGGTTGGCTCCGACCAAGATGAAAGAGTTGATGGAGCAGTTGCAAGAGCTGCTTGATAAGGGGTTCATTAGACCGAGTATCTCTCCTTGGGGTGCTCCGGTCCTGTTTGTAAAGAAGAAGGACGGTAGTATGAGGATGTGCACCGACTACCGCGAGCTGAACAAGTTGACGGTGAAGAACCGATACCCCTTACCGAGGATAGATGATTTGTTCGATTAGCTTCAGGGTGCCAGTTGGTTCTCGAGAATAGATCTTCGATCTGGTTATCATCAGCTGAAGGTGAAGGAGCAAGATGTTCCTAAAACAGCTTTTCGTACGCGCTATGGTCATTACAAGTTTCTTGTCATGTCTTTTGGTTTGACCAACGCGCCAGCTGCTTTTATGGATTTGATGAACCGTGTGTGTCGGCCAATGCTGGATAAATCAGTGATTGTGTTTATTGATGATATCCTGATTTACTCGAGGAGTGAAGTAGAGCATGCCAGTCACATTCGGGAGGTTCTAGAGACGTTGAGAAGGGAGAAATTGTATGCTAAATTCTCCAAGTGCGCCTTTTGGTTGTGCGAAGTTCAGTTTTTGGGTCATGTGGTGAATCCTGAGGGATAATGGTGGACCCGACGAAAGTGGAGGCGGTTATGCAATGACAGTCACCGAAGACGCCATCCGAGATCCGTAGCTTCTGGGTTTGGCGGGCTACTATAGAAGATTTATCTAAGACTTCTCTAAGATTGCTTCTCCACTGACTAAGTTGACCCGAAAAGATGTAATGTTTGTTTGGGGTCAGGCTCAAGAGAAGGCGTTCGAGGAACTAAGGCGAGGTTGACTCAAGCTCCAGTCCTGTCCTTACCCGATGGCTGAAGATCTAGTGGTTTATTCTGATGCTTCCTACTCGGGGTTGGGGTGCGTTAATGCAAAGAGGAAAGGTTATAGCCTATGCATCTCCACAGTTAATGTTTCATGAGGTCAATTATCCTACTCATGACTTGGAGCTAGCAGCCATGGTCTTTGCGTTGAAGATTTGGAGGCACTACCTCTACGGGACGAAGTGCACCATATTCACTGACCACAAGAGTCTGAAGTACTTCTTCGAGCAGAAGGATCTAAACATGAGGTAGAGATGTGGTTGGAACTTATAAAGGATTATGATTGTGAGATCCACTACCATCCGGGCAAGGCCAATGTAGTGGCTGACGCCTTTAGCCGGAAGGAGAGACCCGAGCCGATTCGGGTGAAAGCATATCAGTTGATCATGACCTTCGATGTAATGAAGCAAGTCAAAGAGTTCCAAGATGAGGCGTTGAAAGAAGATCATCTTAACTATGAAAGAATGAGGGGTCTGGTCGTGGAATTAGGCGAAAACACACTCGGTGTTAGTACCCGATTCGGTCGTGTGTGGATTCCTCGTTTTGGGGATCTACGGGTGAAGATCATGGATGAAGCTCACAAGACTCGATACTCCTTCATCCTGGTGCCACGAAAATGTACCATGATATGAAGAAAGATTATTGGTGGCCTGGTATGAAGCGCGACGTGGTGGAGTATGTGAGTAAGTGCCTTACTTGCTTACAGGTGAAGGCCGAGCAGCAAAAGCCGTATGGGAAGATACAACCTTTGGATATACCGGAATGGAAGTGGGAGCACATCACCATGGATTTCATTACAAAGCTGCCGCGTACCCCGAAAAGGTACGATGCCATATGGGTGATAGTTGATCGCTTGACGAAGAGTGCTCACTTCCTACCGATCCGCGAGACATGTTCGTCAGAGAGGTTACCGATTGTTTCATCAAGGAAATTGTAACTTGTCACGGTGTGCCGGTGTCTATTGTGTCGGATCGCGACACCCGTTTACATCTAAATCTTGGGAGAAGTTCCACGATGCTATGGGGACGAGGTTACATATTAGCATGGCTTATCATCCCCAGACTGATGGTCAGTCATAAAGGACCATTCAGACACCGGAAGACATGCTCCGGGCATGTGTGATCGATTTTGGTGGAAGTTGGGATGACCACCTACCGTTAGTCGAATTCTTATACAACAACAGCTATCATGCCAGCATTGGCATGCCTCCATATGAGATGTTATACGGTAGGAGATGCAGAACACCCTTTGTTGGGGTGACATTGGTCAAAAGGAATTGGGGAGCGTCGAGGTAATCGAGGCTACGACTGAGAAGATTGAAAAGATCAAAGCCTTTATGAAGGCAGCCAAAGATAGACAGAAGTCGTATGCTGATAACGACGCAGGCCGATTGAGTTCCAGGTGGGTGACCGGGTTATGTTGAAGGTCTCACCTTGGAAGGGTATTATCCGTTTCAGAAAGCGGGGCAAGTTGAGCCCAAGGTATATAGGCCCTTTCCGAATCATTGCTCGAGTAGGAGAGGTGGCCTATAGACTGGAGTTACCGGATGAGTTAAATGGAATTCACCCAACATTCCACGTATCTCATCTAAGGAAGTGCTTAGCAGATGAAGATATGATTGTCCCATTGGAAGATATCGAAGTAGATGAATGGCTCAATTATGTGGAGCAACCAGTGGCAATCATCGACCGAAAGGAGAAAAGGCTAAGGAATAAAGTGGTTCTCTTGTGCGTGTACAGTGGAAGCACAGGAAGGATCCGAGTCAACGTGGGAGACTGAGGAAGAAATGAGACAACATTATCCATGTTTGTTCGATGAATAACAGGTTTCGGGACGAAACCTATTTAAAGGGGGTGGACTTGCAACACCTGAATATTTATTATTTTGAAGCCGGTGAAGAAAGAAAAGAAAATAAAGTTCAAAGTCGAGGGACCAAACTCGCCAACAAAGAAAAGTTGGGAAATGTGGTGATATTAGTAGGGAAGGGCAGCCCACTCTCCCCACACACCCCACATTTCAGACTTCATAGAGAGAAGAAGAGAGAAAGAGAAGAATAAGAGAAAAAGAGTGGTTCGGGTGATTCGGGTGGTCAAACTCGTTGTGTAGCAAGCCAAATCGAAGCCCTTAATGTTGTGCTCGTTTATGTGAGTTCTAGGACCCCACTTTTACTTGTTTACAACCGATTTTGGGGCTGGAAAGCATAAAAACCCGTTTTTGTATGTGTATGTGTTTGACCCATTTAGGTGTGATGTGTGTGATGCGTTTCGTGTATGTTTCCGGGCTTGTGTGTGCTTGTATGGTGTTATGGTATGCATTCCTAAGGTCCAGGAGGGTTAATTTAGGCTTAAAATGGGTTTAGATGAGTTTGGAGGCTGAAAACCCTCAGTTGCAGTCGGGATGAACTCCATTCTGCATCAGCTAGGGCTAGGCGACCGAATGGAGGCCATACGGTCGATTGAGGGGCGATTGAGGGGCGATTGAGGGGTGATTGAGGGTCATTCGAATGATTGGGATTCATTCGCATGATTGAGGATTCATCGCACGACTAAGGTTTCAGTCGCACGACTGGGAGTCCAATCGCATGGGGAGTCATGCGACTGAGGGTTCGGTCGCATAAGTGCTTTGTCGCATGAGTTCATTCGTATTAGATCAGTCGCATAGGTGCCCATTCACATTTGTTCCTTCCGCATGAGGTTCATACGCACGACTGGAAGCCCATTCGCCTAAATGTTCATCCGCTTGAGTTCAATCGCATGATGTTCAGTCGCATGGAGGCCATTCGACTATTGGGTGTCCATACGCACGGTTAGGGCTGTTGCACCCGAGAAAGTGTAGTTAGACTTCTGGCTTTCGGGGGAAAGTGCAGATGTAAGTCTTGACGTAAAGGTTTCCTGTAAGAGCATGTAAGATAGCAGATATGGCCTTAGAAGCATGTAGGGCATTGGATGATGATGTTGCATGTTATGTATGTATGATGTTGCCCTGTATGATTATTTGATGCATGTTAATGTTCCTTAGTATGATGTATAATATCTTTCCTATGGCTTTACTTATTATGAGGAATGAACGAAGTATTATGTAACGTAAAGTGAAAGATAATGAAAGAAGAACATGATGATGAATGCATGCATTAATGAACGAATGAAAGAGTCTTGCAAGCATTGGATATCAGGATCCTTCTTTGTGATTGACCAAATGTGTAGTGCCTCTACCGCTTACCCCTAGTACTGTGGCATACGTTTAGCTGTTCATTTATTGACTTCGGCCCAGTAGCTAAGACTGATGGTTACTCCTAGTACCGTGGCATACGTTTAGCTGTTCATTTTATGACTTCGGCCCGGTAGCTAAGACTAGCCGGGGTGTAGCACATGGTATTGGTACGGTTGATGTCCGATGCACAAGTGAAGTTATATAGAACGAATGGACGAATGAATGAATGAAGAAGATAATAATGATATTATCTATGCATACGTATGATGTGTGATCATGTAAAAGTAACGAATGGTTTTATATGAAAGTAAAGTAAGTTTTATAATAAAACTAGGACTCACTCAGCAACGCTGACTTTTTATATGTTTTCCAGTTGGCAGGAAATGATTGCTAAGGATGGCACCGTGAAGCTACTCAGCTCCTTTTGGGATGGCATTCTTTGGATTGATGTTTTTTCATTGTAATGTGAACAAACTATTTTGTAATGAATGTTGTATTAATTTGCAAAAGCATTTACATGGAAATGAAAGATTCTTTTAGTTTTCCGCTGCGATTTTATGAAATACAAATATAATTATACGTTTTCTGTGCGATGAGAACCCAACTGTAAGCGTCCCGACTAGTTCTTTAAGCCTTAATCTTTGAGGATCCATATGTATTCCGTTCTCATAACAATGTGACCCAAAAGTGCACCTCACGAATCCAGAAATCCCACTTACAAAATTTGGCGTACAACTGTTCCTTTCTAAGTAGCTTCAAGATTAAACGTAGGTGTTCCTCATGTTCCTCCTTGGTCCTAGAATAAATCAATATGTCATCAATAACATGATAACAAACTGATCAAAGTAGGGTTTGAACACATGGTTCACGAGATCCATGAATACCGCAGGTGCGTTAGTCACCCAAATGGCATGACCAATAATTCATAATGACCATAATGAGTACGGAACATGGTTTTACATATGTCTTCTTTCCACGAACTCTCAATTGATGATAACCAGATCTCATCAATCTTTGAATAATAACTTGATCCCTGAAGCTGATCAAACAAATCATCGATACGAGGTAATGGGTATCGGTTCTTGACTGTGACCTTGTTCAACTCTTTGTAGTCGATGCACATTCGGAATGTGCTATCTTTCTTCTTAACAAAGAGAACAGGTGCTCCCCACAGAGATAAGCTCGGTCGGATAAACCATTTATCCAATAGTTCCTGGAGTTGTGTAGATAGTTCCTACAGTTCGTTCGGTGCTAATCGGTAAGGTGCTCTCTCGTATCAGAGCAGCTCCGGGTGTCAAATCAATCTGAAACTCAGCTTGACGATGAGGTGGTAGTCCAGGCAGATCTTCTGGAAACACCTTCAGAAAGTTATGAACCACTGGAATGTCTTCTATCTTCTTTTCCTCTTGTTGCTGGTTAGAGACGAGAGCTAATATGGCCAAGTGGCCCTTACGTAACCACTTCTGATCCTTCATGAATGATATGATGCTTATCACCGTACCACTCTTCTCTCCCTTATTCGAAAGCGTTTCTCCCTCTACCATGGGAATAAGAATGACCTTCTCATGACAAATCACCTCGACCTGCTTCTGTGACAGCCAATGCATGCCTACGACCACATCAAAGCTTCCAAGAGTAACGGCATAAGGTCATGTCAAAGGTATGACCAGCGAGTTCTATCTTGCAATTCTTAAGGATGTGCGTAACGAAGGTTTGTTTACCATCAGCTAATTCTACAATATACTTAGACTCCAATACAGAGGGCATATCCCTTAAGAGGCTACAAACCTTAGTAGAGATAAAACTCCTATCGGTCCAGTGTCAAGCAATACAGAAGCAAAACAACCATTAATAGGAAATTTACCAGTAACAGTAGTAGGATCATTTAGAGATTCACCTAAACCCATGACAAAGGCTCTCCCTTTGGCTCCACCATTGTTGCCACCATTGCTATCACCATTACCACCATTGTTGTTATTGCCACCATTACCGTTGCCATTCCCATTTCTTCTCAGTTAACGATAGTTTTTATTGAAATGCCCTTCCTTTCCACACTCAAAGCAACCCTTTGGTGTTTCATGGGGCTGCTGAGGTTGCTGAGGTTGTTAAGGCTTCTTCATCAGTTCTCCACGACAATCTTTTGCCGCGTGTCCAACCTTCCCAAAACGCTGGCATCGAAAACTATCACACTTGCCAGTGTGGTGGTAGTTGCATCGATTGCACCTTGGATTTTCCCCACGTATCCACTTAGTCCTTGAGATGATGAAGATGATTGGTTAAAGTTACGATTGCTATCAAACCGTCTATATTGATGTTGCTATTGAGGTTGGTGTTGTTGAGGTTGATTACCAGATGACGATCCCTTGCTAGCATTATTTCCCACTTACGTTTGTTGTCGGGCATGCTTGCCACAACACCCCGCTTGGGTAACTTCCCTTGCTCCACGGCTTGGTCAGTGAGCCTGTGAGCCAGTCGTATAACCTGTTGAATGGTAGGGAGATTTTTAGCAGTCACCATACTCTGAATCTCGGGAACTAAACCACGCAAGTATAGCTCATTTCGTCGGCTCGGCGGGTTAACCATGCCAGGACAAAGTGTAGTTAGCTCATGTGACCTAGTAGTGTAAGCCTCGATGTTGGATCCATCCATCTTCAATTGCCAGAACTCAACTTCTAGCTTTTAAACTTTTTTATGGGGTAGTATACCTACTAAGGTTCTTCTATTGGGATATCCTGAGGCTCCTCCATTGGGGCCTCTTGAGTCTCGAATTGGTTTTCCAACTTGTGTATCGAACGGTAGCCTCATGAAGCTGATCACGATCACGTTCAATTTGTTGTCAACTCGACAACCTGTCCACACAAAGCCCGGATCTCTCCTATCTAACCATCCTTGCGTCCTTGCATATCGAGCCACAAGTTATCCATTTACTTGTACACTCTGTTGTCATGCTTCCCACCTTTTAAATTTATCTTTGACCGCTTGCTGTAGTCGATCATGCGGGGTCACCAACATAGTGATAGCCCTAAAAGGTGTGCGGGGTAGGGGGTATAATATGGTGACAATGTCGATCATCTGGACTCACCAACATAGTGACCAGATGTGGAACCAATCTTGCCAACTCATGAAAACGATCAGTGTAAGTGGTGTGCCCAGCCCCCACCATAGCATGATTCCAGAATTTATGCTCTAGTTTCTGCATCTCATTGAGGGGCCAGTATTCCTCAGTGATTAAGGCCTTAAACTCGTCCCATGACATCTGCATCGCTGATTCTCTTCCCCTAGCCTGTATCTTAGTGTTCCACCAAGTTAGTGCCTTGCCCTGTAGTGAGCACGTGGCATACTTTATTTTCTAGCTGTCGAGGCACTTGCTGATGTCAATTACTGCCTCCATTTTCTCAAGCCATCTGGTCAGGGCTATAACTCTGCCCTTCCATCAAATTCTTTCGGTTTGCAGGCCACAAACTCCTTGTACGAACACCCCCTTCTAGCATTAACAACCCCAGTCTCATTAACAATCCCAGTTTCATTACCGGCTGTACCACCATTCCCAGTCTCCTGGTTACTCTCGTTCCCAGTCAGGTTCCCATTATCCTCATTGTCATTGCCACCAACCCCATGGGGGTGGGATTTTGAAGAGCATCGCTCACTTGGGCCACAATAGTCAGGATTAGTGCGGCCAGCTGTTGAGCGATCAGAGCTGCCACGTCAGCGTTTCCTGTCCCCTGATTGTTGCTGGCCGGGCCATCATTTGTTCTTGGTGCTCTACCTCTGCCTCTGCCTTTGCCCCTCGGGGCCTCACTCCCGCCACTGTTGCTGCGGGTAACTCTTCAAGGAGGCATATTCTAATCATAGAAGTAGTAAACACATAAGCTTTAACCATTTCAAAGCACATTAGCCATACTACTCATCAAAGTCCAACATTCCAAATTAATATCACACTTGTTGTTACCACACGTCACATACATGTCATGTAATTCTCACACCATGTATAGGTAATGTTCCAACAGTAATCCATCATAATAATTGCAACCCATGCTTATAATCACGTTAGTCTTGCGAAGGTTGTCCATTTCCTCCTCTTTCGAGGTTTCAGACATAACCTCCTCAGGGTAATTCTCAATGTCCAAGGTCAAGCGCAATAGTATGATCTATAGAGATCTCTTCGGGTTTAATACCCAAGGCTGATAACCAGCTCGGCACACAGAGGAACGGAAGATCCAATAGGAGTATCCCATAAGGAGTGAGCACAAAGGCTCTCTTAAAGGATGAAAAGATCACAAAACATATAGATGAACGAATCAAGCAAGAGGAACACATACATGAGATATAAAATGCACACAGCCCTAGCATGCAAATCTACATGAAAGTTTCTAGGTTATAATATAGGTCAAGTGAATTGCCTAATTCTCCATAACCAATGGCTCTGATGCCAGTCTTGTCACACCCTCGCTAAGAGCGGAAACACGGGGATGTAACGAGACGGAATCATCATAACACATGGTAAGCGATAGAGATGCAATATAATAAATGATGACAAGCGTGTCATGACGACACCCGAAAACAAGGGGACTTGTGTCGTGTTTAGTCAATATTCACAACAACATAGCCATAAGCATAAACATGTTAAACGATTCACATAAATAAAGATGATAACATTGTATGCACTTTCCCCAACCCAGGAACAAGTTACAAAAGTATAATGTTTAAAGCAACTACAACATAGTTTCCAAACGACGAAGTTAGTCTCAAAATTCACCCTAGGGTCTCCACTAAGGCAGCACACCTAGATCTTCAATTAGCATGTTCACCTAAAAAGATATGCTCAAAATGGTCAACAAAATTATGGTGAGCTCCCAGGTTTAAAAGTAAATTAGTAAATGATGTTGTCTAAATGTTGTTGTGGAATACCGTGAATACAGTTATAAGTAAGCAAAATCACATGACATGAGCTTTACAACCAAACCTAACGACGTACACAAAGAATCTTGTCGGAATATATTCACCCAAGGCCGTTCCTCGCGACTGTGGTACTAACTAGTATACCAACAACGAGGGTGGGGGTGTCAACCCAAGTAGTACTACCAATACCTATCCGTCGGTTCCACACTGGAATTAAATGGTTGTAAGAAAGAACCACAAACAGACTCAAGCATGTATCAGATAAGTACTCACAAAACAGTTGCACGTGATTCCAAGTATGTAAATTGCATGTAAGTTGTACAACATTGAAAACGGGTGAGCATACTTTTTCCCCATGTTTGTAATGATTGAAAAGTAGTATAAGCATACAAAGGGGCCACAAAACTCACTTGTTAAGTGGTAAGTATGAATGATCAAAGTTCCCAACAGTTGTATGAAATGAACGACCAAAGACCTATTGACAGTTATTGTTAAGCATTAATGATAGGTATGAAGCAATTAGTAATGTTCGGTCGGTTTGGGTTGTATGGTTCGGTCGTGGGTAACACACACACAAACAGACACACATATTAGATCTTATGTAGATCCAAGTACTTGACATCGTTGTCATTACTGGTGATATTGGGTAAAAGATCCATTATTATAGGAAAGTATTTATTAAATATTAGTAGTCACAAATCGGTTGTTGATAATTGTAAAATGTTAGGTTGATTTGATTTGGAATAGTATTTGTGGCCATGATAGCATTGACTTTAATCTTTGTGGTCGAGCAATGACATTTGTATTGATGTTACCTTATCATCACCTGACATTCAAGAAGGAAATTCACACACACAGCATCATCAGTCACACAATAGGACGAGACGCTCGACTCAACACTCCATTCGTACGAATCAACCTTCAATCGTACGATTGAACCTTCATTCGCATGACTGGTATTCAGTCGTACCACACTACACTTAATCGCACGACTTAACCTCCATATGCACGGATGAACCTTCATTCGTACGACTGGTATTCAGTCGTACCACACTACACTCAATCACACGACTTAACCTCCATACGCACGAATCAACCTTCATTCGTACGAATCAGTTTCATTCGTACGACTGAACCTTCATTCGTATGATTGGCCTTCACTCGTGCGATGCACGCAAAATCGCATACATTCATTCGGTCACATGACTCAATCGCACATAACATTCATCCGTATTGACTCAATCGCACATATTCATTCGATCGCACGACTCAGTTGCATGACATCCCCAGTAGCACAACTCAGTCCCCGAATGACTTAGTCGCATGACTCAGTCGCATGACTCACCCAGTCGCACAGTCATTCGCATGACAGACCCAGTCGCCTGAACTGCAGGTTTGCAACTACTGAAGTGCAGAGCAGCTTAGGGTGCTCTGAGCACTAGTTTTACACTACAAGGACTTCCAGAAACACACTACAAACACACACAAACAAGAAGCACACGTAGGAAGTCATCACACGCACCCACACGACCTCTTGTGTTCGGGTTGAACCCGAATATCCGAAACCTAGAAATAGACAGCAGTAAAAGAGCAAGAAAGGGACAACCAATGTCGTCTACCTACAAGGAGGAGGAGTAAACTAGGTCGTAGATGAAGTCTAGACGACAAAAACGAGACTAACGGGGCGGTTTTGGTGCAAGGATGAAGAAGATGTGAAGTGAAAAGAATGAAGAAGAAGGATGAAAAATGAGAAATGGCTTGGAATGGGGTATATATACCCAGCCCAAGTTTGCAAAATGTCAATTTTAGTCCCTACACTTAGCCCCCGAGTTCCCAAAGTTTGTTTCGGTTGAAAACGACTTTAAAGGTGTTTGTTATGTCAATGTTAAAAATGTATTTAATGATAATTGGCACTTAAAAATAATTTTATTAATGACAATGATTTTATATAAAAAGGATATATTTAGTGACAATAACGATGAAATTTGTAAAAGTTCTAAGCATAGCACACATTCACGAAGGAAACACAAGCATAAAAATAATAAAGCAAGTAGGATATCAACGGAAGGATTTAATAAAGATGAGGAATGAATGATAAAAGAAAAGTTAACGGATAATCATGTTAATTGATGGACCTTGTGGTGACGGATGTCACAGTATCCCCTAGTTGAGAGAATTTCGTCCCGAAATTCAGCTGGAGTTATGTCCAAGAGTGTCATCCTCAAACAGATGTGGATATTTAAGTTTCAACTGATCTTCCCGTTCCCAAGTAAACTCTAGCCCTTGTTTTGAATTCCATCTCACGCTAACAATTGGTATTCTACTACGCTTCAATTGCTTGACCTTTCGATCCATGATCTTAATGGGTTCCTCAACAAAATGAATTTTTCGTCAATCTTGATATCCTCAATTGGTACGTGAAGTGATTCATCAGCCAAACACTTCTTGAGGTTCGACACATGGAAAGTATCATGTACGCCGCTGAGTTCTTGTGGTAACCTTAATCGGTAAGCCACTGGACCTCTTTCTGTAATCTCGAATAGTCCTACGTATCTTGGGGCTAACTTCCCTTTCATTCCAAACCGAACAATTCCTTTCAAGGAGAGACTTTGAGTAAAACGTGGTCTCCAATGTTAAATTCTAAAGGTTTCCGACGGTTGTCGGCATAGCTCTTTCGGCGATCTCTAGCAGCTTTTAGTCTGTCTTTGATTTGGAAAATCTTGTCGGTTGTTTCTTGAAGGATCTCTGGGCCTGTTAGCTGACTTTCAACAATCTCGGCCCAACAAACGGGAGATCTGCATTTTCTTCCATACAACGCTTCAAACGGAGCACATCCAATGGTCGTATGGTAGCTGGTGTTGTAAGAGAACTCAATCAACGGTAAATGAGTGTCCCAACTACCAACAAAGTCTATTATACACGCCCTCAACATGTCTTCTAGAGTTTGTGTATTTCATTCACTTTGGCCATCTGTCTGAGGGGATAGGCTGTGCTCATATCTAATCGAGTGCCCATCGCTTTCTGTAGCGTCTGCCAAAATCGTGAAGTAAACGGCTGTCACGGTTGGATATGATCGACACTGGTACTCCGTGTCTTGTCATGACCCTTTTATGTACAATCTCGCCAATTTATCCATCTTGTAGTCTTCTTGGATCGGCAAGAAATGAGCTGACTTCGTCATCCGATCCACTACGACCCATATCGAATCATGCCCGCTGCTCGTTCTAGGGAGTTTGGTAATAAAATCCATAGCTATGTTCTCCCATTTCCACTTGGGAATTTCAGGTTGCTGCAATAATCTCGATGGTTTCTGATGTTCAGCTTTAACTTTCGAGCATGTCAAGCATCTGCTTACGTACATAGCAATGTCTTTCTTCATGCCTGGCCACCAGTATAGATCCTTGAGATCGTGGTACATCTTGTATGCACCAGGATGAATAGAATATCGCGTTCTGTGTGCTTCATCCATGACCAAGGTACGTACACCTCCCCATCTGGGTACCCATATACGATCTATGAAGTACTGTACACCATCATCCTTTCAAATCATTTGTTTGTCCAACCCTCGGAATTTTTCTCCCGCAAGGTTTTCTTCTTTCAACGCCTCACTTTATGCAATTTGGATCTGAGCTTTCAAATTCGTTTGAATAGTCAATCCCAACACTCGAGCACATATAGGTTTCACGCGTGTTCTTTGTGCTTAAAGCATCAGCCATCACATGGCTTTCCCCGGATGATACCGGATTTCACAATCGTAGTCACTCAGAAGCTCTACCCAACGTTGTTGACGCATATTAAGTTCCTTCTGATCTAGGATATGTTGCAGGCTCTTATGATCAGTGTAGATGATGCATTTGGTTCCATACAGGTAATGCCTCCATATCTTAAGTGCAAATACTACAGCGCCCAACTCCAAATCATGGGTTGTATAGTTCTTTTCGTGCACCTTAAGTTGTCATGAAGCGTAGGCAATCACCTTATCCTTCTGTATTAGTACACATCCCAATCCTTGATGTGAAGCATCATAGTATACCACAAAATTATCAGTTCCGTCTGGGAGGGAAAATAGTAGTGCATTGCACAGCTTCTCTTTCAACGTCTAGAATGCTTGTTCTTGTGCATGTCCCCAATCAAACTTCTTGTCTTTCTGAGTCAGCGGTGTTAATGGTTGAGCGATCTTTGAAAAGTTCACGATGAAATGACGATAGTATCCGGCCAATCCTAAGAATTGCCGTATCTTTGAAGGCGTCTGAGGTGTATCCCATTTCTTCACCGCTTCGATCTTGTCGGGATCTACCTGAATCCCATCCTCGTTAACCACATGACCCAAAAACTTCACTTCCCGCAACCAGAATTCACACTTCGAGAATTTGGCGAAAAGTTTCTCTTCCCGTAACAATTCCAGTATTGCCTGAAGGTGTTCTTCATGATCCTCTTTCGATCGGGAGTTGATAAGTATATCATCTATGAATACGATCACAAACTTATCTAGATAAGGTTTGCACACCCGATTCATTAGGTCCATAAACACGGCTGGCGCATTAGTCAGCCTAAATGGCATGACCAAGAACTCATAATGCCCATAACGAGTTCTAAACGATGTTTTCTGTATGTCCTCCTCGAAAACCCTTAGTTGATGATATCCATAACGAAGGTCGATCTTGGAGAAATACGAAGCTCTTTGCAGCTGGTCAAACAAGTCGTCGATCCTGGGGAGAGGATACCGATTCTTCACGGTTACTGTTCAACTCGCGGTAATCGATACACATTCAGAACGACCCATCTTTCTTTTTGACAAATAACACCGGTGCTCCCCATGGTGAGTGACTCGGCCGAATGAAACCCTTCTCCAGTAGTTCCTGTAACTGACTAGATAATTCTTGCATTTCAGATGGTGCTAATCGGTATGGTGTCTTTGCTACCGGTGTAGCTCCAGGAACCAACTCTATACGAAATCCACTTGTTGTGGAGGAGGAAAACCAGGCAAGTCATCAGGAAATACATATGGGTAGTCCCGTACTACTAGAATATCTACCAATTTCCTCTCCTTCCTTCTTTCTACACATGAGCCAAGAGAAAGCGTAGTACTATTTTCGTAAACTTTGGCGTTTCATGCAGGAGATAAGCTTTAGGTTTCTTCCCGGTCGTTCTCCTTGAATTCTGAGTACTCCCCATCTGGCATGGGGATTCATACTACTTTTTCCCGACAGACAATCTCAGCTCCGTGTTTCGACAACCAATCCATCCCCACAATCACGTCAAAACTTCCTAACTCAATGGGTATCAAGTCTATATCGAAGGCATGGTCCTCCAATATCAATGAGCACTTTATAATAATTTCATCAGCCTGAACAACCCTACCATTGGCCATTTCTACAGAGTAGCTAGTTTCTAGCCTACTAGGACTCAAATCAAGCAATTGCACAAACTCAGAAGATATAAAACTATTGTCCGCTCCAGTATCAAACAATATAGATGCGAAGTGATTATTGAGTAAGTGCGTACCCGTGACAACATTCGGGTCCTGACGGGCATCGTTGGCTCCAATGACGAATGCACGTCCATGAGCTGTATTCCCTTGATTTCCCGGGCCTTGATTTCTAGCTATGGCCATCACCGGTTGCTGGTTGTTCCCTTGTTGACCCGGCACCCGATTCAGTCTGGGGCACATGTTTCTGTAGTGATCAAGGCTTCCACACTCATAACACCCCTGGCATTCCTGGCAGGGTTAACCGCGTTGATTGGTGCCACCAGGTTTGGCGCGGTTCTGTAGTCTTTTGCTAGATGCCCCGGCGTCTACGTTCGTGCACACCCTGCATGGCACGCTGGGGGGGATGGAAGTTGCACCTATCACATTTGGGTGCGGCCCAACATACTCTCTCCTGCTTGTGTCATGGCCACAAAAATTCTGGTTGTCTTGGCCTTTTTATCAAATTTCCCGACACTCGAGCGGCTTGTTTCCCCAACATCTTTTCTCTTCTCTGCTCCCCTCCCCAATCCCCTGTTCTCACCATCTCATCAGTTAGAGTGCCAGCCTTGAGAATTGCGCTCTGAATCGTGGGAGGAGCAGTTGCTGTTACCATTGCTCGAATTTGAGGCGCAAGTCCCCAAATATACCTCTCAATCCTCTTTGATTCCGGGGTGACTAGATGACCAATCATGCCAACTCATGAAAACGATCAGTGTAAGTGGCGTGCCCAGCCCCACCATAGCATGATTCCAGAATTCATGCTCCAGTTTCTGCATCTCATTGAGGGGGACTATTCCTCAGTGATTAAAGCCTTAACTCGTCCCATGACATCTGCATCGCTGATTCTCTTCCCTTAACCTGTATCTGAGTGTTCCACCAAGTTAGTGCCTTGCCTTGTAGTGAGCACGTGGCATACTTGATTTTCTGGCTGTTGAGGCACTCGCTGATGTCAATTACAGCCTCCATTTTCTCAAGCCATCTGGTCAGGGCTATAGCTTTGCCCTTTCCATCAAATTCTTTCGGTTTGCAGGCCACAAACTCCTTGTACAAACACCCCCTTCTAGCATTAACAACCCCAGTCTCATTACAATCCCAATTTCATTACCGGCTGTACCACCATTCTCGGTCTCCTGGTTACTCTCGTTCCCAATCGGGTTCCCATTATCCTCATTGTCATTGCCACTAACCCCATGGGGGTGGGGATTTGAAGAGCATCGCTCACTTGGGCGACAATAGTCGGGATTAGTGCGGCCAACTGTTGAGCGATCAGAGCTGCCATGTTAGCGTTTCCTGTTTCCTGATTGTTGCTAGCAGGGCCATCATTTGTTCTTGGTGCTCTACCTCTGCCTCTGCCTTTTCCCTCGGGGCCTCACTCCCGCCACTGTTGCTGCGGGTAACTCTTCGAGGCGGCATTTTCTAATCATAGAAGTAGTAAACACATAAGCTTTAACCTTTTCAAAGCATATTAGCAATACTACTCATCAAAGTCCAACATTCCAAGTTAATATCACACTTGTTGTTACCACACGTCACATACACGTCATGTAATTCTTAACCATGTATAGGTAATGTTCCAACAGTAATCCATCATAATAATCGCAACCCATGCTTATAATCACGTTAGTCTAGCAAAGGTTGTCCATTTCCTCCTCTTTCGAGGTTCAGACATAACCTCCTCAGGGTAATTCTCATGTCCAAGGTCAAGCGCAATAGTATGATCTGTAGAGATCTCTTCGGGTTTAATACCCGGGTTTGATAAACCAACTCGGCATGCAGAGGGAACGGAAGATCCAATAGGAGTATCCCATAAGGAGTGAGCACAAGGCTCTCTCATAGGGTGAAAAGATCATGAAACAGATAGATGAATGAATCAAGCAAAGAGGAACACATACACGAGATATAAAATGCACACAGCCCTAGCATGCAAATCTACATGAAGGTTCCTAGGTTATAGTCTAGGTCAAGTGAATTGCTAATTCTCGATAACCAATGGCTTTGATACCAGTCTGTCACACCCCCGCAGAAGAGCGAAACACGGGATGTAATGAGACGGGATCATCATAACACATGGTAAGCGATAGAGATGCAATATAATAAATGATGACAAGCATGTCATGACGACACCCGACAACAAGGGACTTGTGTCGTGTTTAGTCAATATTCATGAGAACATAGCCATAAGCATAAACATGTTAAACAATTCACATAAATAAAGATGATAACATTGTATGCAATTCCCATAACCTGGAAACAAGTTACAAAAGTATAATGTTTAAAGCAACTACAACATAGTTTTCCAAAAGATAAAGTTTAGTCTCAAAATACACCCTAGGGTCTCCACTAAGGTAGCACACCTAGATCTTCAATTAGCATGTTCACCTGAAAAGATATGCTTAAAATGGTCAACAAAATTGTTGGTGAGCTCGCAGGTTTAAAATTAAATTAGTAACTGATGCTGTATAAATGTTGTTGTGGAATACTGTGAATAGAGTTATAAGTAAGCAAAATCACATGACATGAGCTTTACAACCAAACCTAACGACGTACACAAAGAATCTTGTCGGAATATAATCACCCAAGGCCCGTTCCTTGTGACTGTTAGTACTAACTAGTATACCAACAAGGAGGATGGGGGTGTCAACCCAATAGTACTACCAATACCTATCCATGGTTCCACACTGGAATCAAATGGTTCTAAGAAAGAACCACATAGCAGACATAAGCATGTATTAGATAAGTACTCACAAAATAGTAGCACGTTGATTCCAAGTATGTAAATTGTATGTAAGTTGTACAACATAGAAAAGGTGAGCATACTTTTTCCCCATGTTTGTAAATGATTGAAAAGTAGTATAAGCATAAAAAGGGGCCACGAAACTCACTTGTTAAGTGGTAAGTATGAATGATCAAAGTTCCCAACAGTTGTATGCAATGAACGGTCAAACACCTATTGACAGTTATTGTTAAGCATTAATGATAGGTATGAAGCAATTAGTAATGTTTGGTCGGTTCGGGTTGTATCAGTTCGGTCGTGGGTAACACACACACAAACAGACACATGTATTAGATATTATGTAGATCCAAGTACTTGACATCATTGTTATTGCTGGTGATATTCGGTACAAGATCCATTATTATAGGAAAGTATTTATTAAATATTAGTAGCTACAAATTGGTTGTTGATAATTGTAAAACATTAGGTTGATTTGATTTGGAATAGTATTTGTGGCCTTGATAGCGTTGACTTTAATCTTTATTCGAGCAATGACATTTGTATTGATGTTACCTTATCATCACCTGATATTCAAGAAGGAAATTCACACACACAACATCATCAGTCACACAACAGGACTAGACGCTCGACTCAACACTCCATTAGTACGAATCAACCTTCAATCGTTGAATCAGCTTCATTCGTACGATTGAACCTTCATTCGCATGACTGGTATTCAGTCGTACCACTACACTCAATCGCACGACTTAACCTCCATACGCACGAATCAACCTTCATTCGTACGACTAGTATTCAGTCGTACCACACTACACTCAATCGCATGACTTAACCTCCATACGCACGAATCAACCTTCATTCGTATGAATTAGCTTCATTCGTATGACTGAACCTTCATTCGTATGATTGGCCTTCAGTCGTGCGATGCACGCACAATCGCATACATTCATTCGGTCGCATGACTCAATCGCACACAACATTCATCCGCATTGTCTCAATCGCACACCTTCATTCGATTGCATGACTCAGTCGCATGACATCCCAATCGCACAACTCAGTCGCCCGAATGACTCAGTCGCATGACTCGCCCAGTCGCATGGCTTAGTCGCATGACAGACCCAGTTGCTTGAACTGCAGGTTCGCGACTGCTGAAGTGCAGAGCAGCCTTTGGCTGCTCTCAGCATGAGTTTTACACTACAAGGACTACTAGAAACACACTACAAACACACACAAACAAGAAGTACACACAGGAAGACATCACACGCACCCACACGACCTCTTGTGTTCGGGTTGAACCCGAATACCTGAAACCCTAGAAATGGATAGCATTAAAATGAACAAGAAAGGGACAACCAGGTTGTGTACCTGCAAGGATGGAGTAGACTAGGTTGTAGATGAAGTCCAGACGACGAAAACGAGACGTAACGGGGCGGTTTTGCTGCAAGGTGAAGAAGATGTGAAGTGAAGAAGAATGAAGAAGAAGAAGGATGAAGAATGAGAAATGGCTGGGAATGGGGTTATATACCCAGCCCAAGTTTGCAAAATGTCAATTTTAGTCCCTGCACTTAGCCCCCGAGCTTCCAAAGTTTGTTTCGGTTGAAAACGACTTTAAAGGTGTTTGTTATGTTAATGTTAAAAATTATTTAATGATAATTGGCACTAAAAAATAATTTTATTATGTAACACCCGGTTTTTTTTTTAAAAAGTCAAGATATGAAGAATAAAAGCAGGAAAGGTAATAAGGTCCAAGTGGAGGGACTAAAAATATAAAAAGGACAAAAATCTTTGAAAAGTTGGTGTGAAGGTGGGCATGGCCGCCCACCCTCATTTCACATCATCATCTTCTTCGGTTTTAGAGAGAGAGAGTAGAGAAAAATCTCGGTTGAAGATAAGAAGAAGAAGAGAAGTGAATTCAAGGTAAGAATTCAAGGTTTTTATGCTTTTATGTCGGGTTTTATCCGGTTATGTGTTTGTATGCTTATGGGTTGTGCTTGTGCTCGGGTGTGTGTGTTTTTGGTGTTATTTCTAGGTGTTTTGAACTCTTTGCAAGGGGTTAAAAGGAAGAACACCCAAGTTGCACCAGGTGAGTTCTAGACCCTGGTTTTTACATGTTTTAAACTATCTTTGGGGCTGAAAACATATTAAAATGATTTTACAAGTTTATGTGTTAATACCCGTATGTATGGTGTATGTTGGATGTTAGTTCTGGATGGTTTATAGGCTACTCATGTTTAGAATAGCCACATTATGCTTAGGACGGATGGGTTCGAGGATTAGGATTGAAAATATCCTAGAAACATGTTTTACAGAATGCTCATGTGTCTAGATAAGTGTTCATACGTCTGAAAGTGCCTTAGAAAGAATTAAGTGTAAGTCATGCGCCTAAACAGTAGCTCATGCGCCCAAAATTTGCCTTAGAAATATTTAAGTTCAGCCCATGCGCCTGAACAGTGGCCCATGCGCCTAGAAATATTAGTCGGATGACTAAGTGTAGGGCCATGCGCCCCAATAGTGCCCATGCGCCCAAGTGGCCCATGCGCCTAAGTGTTCATGCGTCTGAATAGTATCCATGCATCTAGATTGGGCTGGAATTTACTAAGTGTTCAGACGTCCAGTGTTCCCCATGCGACTGAACAGTACCCATGCGCCTGAAAGTGGCCCATGCGCCTAAGTGTTCCCCATGCGACTGAACAGTACCCATGCGCCTGAAAGTGGCCCATGCGCCTAAGTGTTCCTCATGTGCCTGAATATTGTCCATGCACCTGCATAGTGCCCATGTGCCTAAGACTTAGAATATTTTTCTGATTTTTGGGGAAAATGTGTAAAGTAGGCTTTGACTTGGGAAATTCCTGGGGGACTATAAGTTGACTTTTGGGGTCATAGATGGTATGATGGGCATGTTATGGATGATGATGATGATGATGTTGCATGAATATGCATGATGTATGATGCCCTGTGATGATGTATGTATGGTATGTTATGTTATGTTCCTTATGATGATGAATGTTTATCTTTCCATGGCTTTACGTGTTATGTTAATGAATGAACCGAAAGTATTATGTAATGTAAAGTGAAAGATAATGAAAGAGGAACATGATGAATGAATGCATGCATTAACGAATGAATGAACGTAAAAAGTCTTGCAAGCAAATGTATGGAGGTTCACACCCAATGAAGGGTGTTAGCTCAACTGTGTGCGGGTTAGCTACCCCAGAAGGATGCACATTGGGGTCTAATCCTTGAGATTGACCACATGTATGGGATCCTTGCCGCTTGCCCCAGGTACTGGATTTAGCTTGCTGCACAATGTTCGGGGTCTATGAAAGACCTCAGGCCCAGTAACCAGTTTCGTGCACAATGTTCGGGGTATAGCATATGGCATTGATCTGAAATGAAACGAAAAGATGAACGGTGAATGTACTTGCCTCAGGTACTAGAGTCAGCTTCGTGCACAATGTTCGGGGTCTATGATAGACCTCAGGCCCAGTAACCATCTTCGTGCACAATGTTTGGGGTATTGTACATGTCACAAGATTTAATGAATGAACGAAGGTTAACGAACGTAATTAAAGATAATAATGATATTATCTGTATGTACGTATGATGTATGACCACGAACGTATGAAACGTATAGTATGGACTCTGAAAGGAATTAAATAACGATTTTATGTATGTTTTATTATAAAACTAGAACTCACTCAGCAACGCTGACTTTTATACGTTTTCAGTTGGCAGGTAAACGTTGCTGAGGATGGCACGAGGCGGCTACTCAGCTCTTTTGGATGGCATCCATTTAATTAAGGCTTTTGTGATGTAATACAAAGATATAGTTTTGTAACCGACAAATGATACATTATTTTGCAAAATTTTTAGGATGAAATGAAATGCCATGGGTCTTATGTTCTCCGCTGCAATGCTTTGATGAATAAATGTAAACTATATGTTTTACGTGCGATGAATTACCAGCTGTAAGCGTCCCGGGAACGGGGCCTTACAAGTTGGTATCAGAGCCAAAGTTTAAGTGAAATGGGTAAATTTTCAAAATAAACCTTAACTTAAACTGAGAATGGGACGGAATGGGAATGGGATGCCAATCGGAGTAGGTGCGTGCGATAAGGTATTTTCGTAATGATAACTGGTATTATGTGCACATGGTATGTGGTTATGTGTTGTATGTAGATTTAAATACTAATGTAGTCAGGTCAGGTAATGCTCGGGGTATGAAGAGTAAAGTGAGTGGCTAATCACAATGGCCACTGTAATTAGGGACTTACTATACTTGACATAAACTGAGTTGTTCCCTTGAATGACCATGTTGGTGTTTGAATCTTTCAGTGTGTTAGGTGATGGCTGGTGGTAGATCTTCGAAGGCCTCTCGTGGTGGAGGTCACGGTGCTGAACCGTGACCCAAGAGGGGGAGACCCAGAGTCGAGAAAGTGGTTCATGAAGAACCAGAAACTCCTCATTCGGAGGACGGATTTGAGAGTGCTAACCTGAGAGCCTCAGTGAAGGAGGCGGTTGTGGAAGAAGTGCACCAAGTCATGCAGACGATCCTACCGTTTGTGGTGACTGAAGTGCTAAAGGCAGTTAGAGAGGGAGAGAGAAAGGAAAGGAGTGGACCTACGGGCGAAAGAAGACATCCGAGGCTAAGACAATTCCGTCTGATGATGAGGACGAGTAAGAAGAGCCTGCGCCAGAGGCGACCCGAGGCTGCAACTACGGGGTGTTTATGAGATGCAAACCCCCTACTTTCGATGGAAACGGCACTACCGCTGCTGCTCACCGGTGGGTGAGGGAAATGGAGGCGGTACTTGATATCAGCGAATGTCGAGAAGACCAAAAGGTTAAGTTCGCTACCCACTCATTGTAGACTTGGCTCTGTGCCGGTGGGACAACATAGTCCAAGCTCAGGGTAGTCGGGCGATCTGGGGAATGGGATGGTCGGAGTTGAAAAAGTTGGTGATCGAGGAGTTTTGTCCTCACTAGGAAATGGACAAGGTCGAGAGAGAGTTTCTGCAACTAGAGGCGGGAACTATGATGCACCAAGAGTACACCACAAGGTTTATGAAATGGCACGACTGGTGCCCGATCAGGTGACGCCACTGTCACGAAAGATTAAGAGATATATTCAGGGACTGCCGGCGGATATCCGTAGGCATATGATCGCCCCCGGCCAAGCACTTTTAGGTCGGTGGTTGATTTGGCTGGTAGACTATATGATGAGCGTGAGATGGTAGTGGCTGAGGAGAAGAAGACGATTAGGGATGTGAGAAACTGGAATGGGAAACGGTTTGGGCGTGGTAGAGCCGCTCCAAACAATAAGGCGGCGAGGGTAGGTGACCGACGTGTGGTCACAGCTAGTGCTGGGTTAGAGAAGTGTGGCAAGTGCGGGAAGGAGTACGGTGGTGAGTGTACATGGGGGTCGAATAATTGTTTCAAGTGTGGGAATCCTTGTCATATGGCTAAAGATTGTGGAGGTGTGAAGTGTTCAACTGTGGGGGAAGTGGTCACATGAGCAGGGAGTGTAAGAAGCCAAGGGCCAAGGGTTCCGGGGCGAAGAAGGCCGGAGGAGAAGGCAGAAGGCAAGCGCCCGAGCTTTCACGATGACTCAGGAGGAGGCTAGGACAACCCGACGTGGTGTCAGGTATGTTTCTAGTAAACCAAACTCTTGCATCTGTGTTGTTTGATTCTGGTGCTAGTAGGAGTTTCATTTCTGTTGCCTTTGGTGCTAAGTTTCCCAATAAGAGTAGATGTATTGGTGAGCCATTTGAGGTAGAAACTGCTATTGGTAAGTCCACTAGAATTACTGAGGTGATAAAGGGATGTGCCATAGAACTAGAAGGCCATAGGTTTGCTGCTAGGTTACACGTGATACCCTTGGGTGGATTGATGTTGTACTAGGGATGGACTAGTTAGCAACCTATGAGGCAAACATCGTGTGTCGTAAGAAGATGATCCAATTGACAGCGCCTGATGGAAATGAGGTGACGGTTTATGGTGATCGCAACACGACAATCCCGAGGATGATTTCGATGGCGGTGGCAGGAAAGTGCATGAGGCGCGGATGTAGTGCCTACTTGGCATACATAAAGGATGTGGATGCGTCAGTACTGCAATTATCCGAAGTACCAGTGGTGTGCAACTTTCCGGACGTATTCCCGGAAGACTTACCTAGTGTGCCACCAGATCGCGAGGTTGAGTTCCAAATTGACTTGATACCCAGTGTTTAACCCGTTGCTAAGGCACCGTACCGGTTGGCTCCGACTGAGATGAAAGAGTTAATGGAGCAGTTGCAAATACTGCTGGATAAGGGGTTCATTAGACCGAGTATCTCTCCATGGGGTGCTCCGGTATTATTTGTGAAGAAGAAAGACGGTAGTATGAGGATGTGTATTGACTACCGAGAGTTGAACAAGTTGACGGTGAAGAACCGATACCCCCTACCAAGAATAGACGATCTGTTTGATTAGCTTCAAGGTGCCAGTTGGTTTTCGAGGATAGATCTTCGATCTGGTTACCATCAGCTAAAAGTGAAGGAGCAGGACATTCCTAAAACGGCTTTTCGCACGCGCTACGGTCACTATGAGTTCCTCGTAATGTCGTTTGGTTTAACCGATGCGCCGGCTGCTTTTATGGATCTGATTAACCGCGTGTGTCTGCCGATGTTAGATAAATCAGTGATGGTGTTTATTGATGACATCCTAATTTATTCAAAGAGTGAGATTGAGCATGCCGATCATATTTGGGAGGTTCTGGAGACGTTAAGAAGGGAGAAGTTGTATGCAAAATTCTCCAAGTGTGCATTTTGGTTACGTGAAGTTCAGTTCTTGGGTCATGTGGTCAATCCCGATGGGATTATGGTGGACCCGGCTAAGGTAGTGGCAGTGACGCAATGGAAGTCTCCAAAGACGCCATCCGAGATTCGTAGTTTCTTGGGTTTGGCGGGCTACTATAGGAGATTTATCCAAGTCTTTATAAGATTTCTTCTCCACTGACTAAGTTGACCCGGAAGGATGTAAAGTATGTATGGGGTCAGGCTCAGGAGAAGGCGTTCGAGGAGTTGAAGGCGAGGTTGACTCAAGCTCCTGTCTTGTCGTTACCCGATGGAAGCGAAGATTTAGTTGTGTACTCAGACGCTTCTTACTCGGGGTTGGGGTGTGTATTAATGAAAAGAGGAAAAGTTATAGCCTACGCATCCCGACAGCTGAAGGTTCATGAGGTCAACTACCCTACTCATGACATGGAACTAGCGGCTGTGGTCTTTGCACTAAAGATTTGGAGGCACTATCTGTATGGAACGAAGTGCACCATCTTCACCGACCACAAGAGCTTAAAGTACTTCTTTGAGCAGAAGGACCTGAATATGAGGCAGAGAAGATGGTTGGAGCTCATAAAGGATATTATTGTGAGATCCATTACCATCCAGGCAAAGCTAACGTGGTGGCTGATGCTCTTAGTCGGAAGGAGAGGCCCGAGCCAATTCGAGTGAAAGCATACCAACTAATCATGACCTCCGATGTAACGAAGCAAGTCAAGGAGTTTCAGGATGAGGCATTAAGAGAAGATCATCTAAACCCTGAAAGAATGAGAGGTCTGGTTAGGGAATTAAGTGAAAACACACTTGGTGTTAAAACTCGAATTGGACAGGTGTGGATTCCTCGTTTTGGGAATCTACATGTGAAGATTATGAACGAAGCTCACAAGACCCGATACTCTATCCATCCCGGTGCCACAAAGATGTACCAAGACATGAAGAAGGATTATTGGTGGCCGGGTATGAAGCATGACGTGGGGGAGTATGTGAGCAAATGCCTTACTTGTTTGCAAGTGAAGGCGGAACATCAAAAGCCGTATGGTAAGATCCAACCTTTGGATATACCGGAATGGAAGTGGGAGCACATCACCATGGATTTCATTACGAAGCTGCCGTGTACTCCGAAAGGATACCATGCCATATAGGTGATTGTTGACCGCTTGACGAAGATTGTAACTCGTCAAGGAGACATATTCATCCGAGAGGTTGGCTGACCTGTTCATCAAGGAGATTGTAACTCGTCATGGTGTGCCGGTGTCTATCGTGTCTGATCGCGACACCCAGTTTACATCTAAATTCTAGAAGAAATTCCACGATGCCATGGGGACGAGGTTACATATTAGCATGGCTTATCATCCCCAAACTGATGGTCAGTTAGAAAGGACCATTCAAACGTTGGAGGACATGCTTCGGGCATGTGTAATCGATTTTGGGGGAAGTTGGGACGACCACTTACCGTTAGCCGAATTCTCATATAAAAACACCTATCATGCCAGCATTGGTATGCCACCATATGAGATGCTATACGGTAGGAGATGCAGAACACCCGTTTGTTGGGGTGACATTGGTCAGAAAGAGTTGGGAAGTGTCGAGGTAATCGAGGCTACGACTGAGATGCTTGAGAGGATCAAAGCCTTCATGAAGGCAGCTAAAGATAGACAGAAGTCGTATGCCGATAAACAACGTAGACCACTTGAGTTCCAGGTGGGTGACCGGGTTATGTTGAAGGTCTCACCTTGGAGGACATTGAAGTTGATGAAAGGCTCAATTATGTGGAGCAACCAGTGGCAATCATCGATCGTAAAGAGAAGAGGCTGAGAAATAAAGTGGTTCCTCTTGTGCGTGTACAGTGGAAGCACAGGAAGGGATCCGAGTCTACATGGGAGGCTGAGGAGGAGATGAGACAGCATTATCGTCGTCTCTTCGAGGAGTAACAGGTTTCAGGGACGAAACCTATATAAGGGGGTGGACTTGTAACACCCGGTTTTTTTTTTAAAAAGTCAAGATATGAATAATAAAACAGGAAAGGTAATAAGGTCCAAGTGGAGGGACTAAAAATGTAAAAAGGACAAAAATCTTTGAAAAGTTGGTGTAAAGGTGGGCAAGGCCGCCCACCCTCATTTTACATCATCATCTTCTTCGGTTTTAGAGAGAGAGAGAGCAGAGAAAAACTCTTGGTTGAAGATAAGAAGAAGAAGAGAAGTCGAATTCAAGGTAAGAATTCAAGGTTTTTATGCTTTTATGTCGGGTTTTATCCCGGTTATGTGTTTGTATGCTTATGGGTTGTGCTTGTGCTCGGGTGTGTGTGTTTTTGGTGTTATTTCTAGGTGTTTTGAAC
Organism: Flaveria trinervia; assembly: GCA_025506515.1. NCBI lineage: Eukaryota > Viridiplantae > Streptophyta > Magnoliopsida > Asterales > Asteraceae > Flaveria > Flaveria trinervia. The sequence goes on from CM046458.1 coordinate 56,447,476, forward strand.
TCTTTGCAAGCGGGTTAAAAGGAAGAACACCCAAGTTGCACCAGGTGAGTTCTAGACCCTGGTTTTTAAATGTTTTAAACTATCTTTAGGGCTGAAAACGTATTAAAATGATTTTACAAGTTTATGTGTGAATACCTGTATGTATGGTGTATGTTGGATGTTAGTTTCGGATGGTTTGTAGGCTACTCATGTTTAGAATAGCCACATTATGCTTAGAACGGATGGGTTTGAGGATTAGGATTGAAAATATCCTAGAAACATGTTTTACAGAAGCTCATGCGTCTAAATAAGTGTTCATACGTCTGAAAGTGCCTTAGAAAGAATTAAGTGTAAGTCATGCGCCTAAACAGTAGCTCATGCGCCCAAAATTTTCCTTAGAAATATTTAAGTTCAGCCCATGCACCTGAACAGGGGCCCATGCGCCTAGAAATGTTAGTCGGATGACTAAGTGTAGGGCCATGCGCCCCAATAGTGCCCATGCGCCCAAGTGGCCCATGCGCCTAAGTGTTCATGCGTCTGAATAGTATCCATGCGTCTAGATTGGGCTGGAATTTACTAAGTGTTCAGATGTCCAGTGTTCCCCATGCGACTGAACAGTACCCATGCGCCTGAAAGTCGCCCATGCGCCTAAGTGTTCCCCATGCGACTGAACAGTACCCATCCGCCTGAAAGTGGCCCATACGCCTAAGTGTTCCTCATGGGCCTGAATATTGTCCATGCGCCTGCATAGTGCCCATGCGCCTAAGACTTAGAATATTTTTCTGATTTTTGGGGAAAATGTGTAAAGTAGGCTTTGACTTGGGAAATTCCCGGGGGACTATAAGTTCACTTTTGGGGTCATAGATGGTATGATGGGCATGTTATGGATGATGATGATGATGTTGCATGAATATGCATGATGTATGTTATGTATGTATGATGCCCTGTGATGATGTATGTATGGTATGTTATGTTATGTTCCTATGATGATGAATGTTTATCTTTCCATGGCTTTACGTGTTATGTTAATGAATGAACCGAAAGTATTATGTAACGTAAAGAGAAAGATAATGAAAGAGGAACATGATGAATGAATGCATGCATTAACGAATGAATGAACGTAAAAAGTTTTGCAAGCAAATGTATGGAGGTTCACACCCAATGAAGGGTGTTAGCTCAACTGTGTGCGGGTTAGCTACCCCAGAAGGATGCACACTGGGGTCCAATCCTTGAGATTGACCACATGTATAGGATCCTTGCCGCTTGCCCCAGGTACTGGATTTAGCTTCGTGCACAATGTTCGGGGTCTATGAAAGACCTCAGGCCCAGTAACCAGCTTCGTGCACAATGTTCGGGGTATAGCATATGGCATTGATCCGGAATAAAATGAAAAGATGAACGGTGAATGTACTTGCCTCAGGTACTAGAGTCAGCTTCGTGCATAATGTGCGGGGTCTATGATAGACCTCAGGCCCAGTAACCAGCTTCGTGCACAATGTTCGGGGTATTGTACATGTCACGAGATATAATGAATGCACGAAGGTTAACGAACATAATGAAAGATAATAATGATATTATATGTATGTACGTATGATGTATGACCACGAACGTATGAAACGTATAGTATGGACTCTGAAAGGAATTAAATAACGATTTTATGTATGTTTTATTATAAAACTAGAACTCACTCAGCGACGCTGACTTTTATATGTTTTCAATTGGCAGGTAAACATTGCTGAGGATGGCACGAGGCGGCTACTCAGCTCTTTTGGATGGCATCCATTTAATTAAGGCTTTTGTGATGTAATACAACGATATAATTTTGTAACCGACAAATGATGCATTATTTTGCAAAAGTTTTTAGGATGAAATGAAATGCCATGGGTCTTATGTTCTCCGCTGCAATGCTTTGATGAATAAATTTAAAGTATATGTTTTACATGCGATGAATCACCAGCTGTAAGCGTCCCGGGAACAGGACCTTACATATTAATGACAATGATTTTATATAAAAAGGATATATTTAGTAACAATAACGATGAAATTTGTAAAAGTTTTAAGCATCGCACACGTTCACGAAGGAAACACAAGAACAAAGATAATAAAGCAAGTAGGATATCCACACAAGGAGTTAATAAAGATGAGGAATGAACGATCAAAGAAAAGTTAACGGATAATCACGTTAATTGACGGACCATGTGGTGACAAATGTCAAACATGAGATATACATCAGGCATAAGTTTGGAAAGTCTAGAATCATAACTTGTAGATGATGAAGGAATAATTAGAACCTCGGGTTCCTTTCCTAGTACACGTCGAACAGGGGATGAAGACGATGAAGATGCCATATTGCAGTGTACATGATGCTTATGCCAATGAGTATATAGTAAGAGGATATGTCAGGAGTAACTAACTAACTATGTGCAGTTATAGACTAGTGTGTATACAACCTAGTTTCCTATAACCAATGGCTCTGATACCAATCTGTCATACCCTCAAAATCCACATGCGGAGTTCTACCGCAAGGCGTGTGAATAAACCACGATCACAGTCAATAGTTACTCAGAACGACACTATATGCCACATTCAAAACAAAACTAACCAAAGTTCAAACGTTTAAAACTATGCGGAAGTATTTTTTAAATAAGACAAACCCAAAGTAATAAAATGTGTAATATGGAAAAACACGTGCCATCCAAATGTTTAGAACCCATAAATGAAAGACAAACAAACATGTCTATGAAATGAAGTCTTAGAATGCATGTTGGACCCGTGTAGTGCTCCTATTCGGAAAACAGAGCTAACGATCTAAGAATAGCATACTAAAAATGTCAACACAATGGTTGGTGAGTTCAAGAGTTTGCGTTTATCATAAATATTTACAATTGTATAGCATAAGAAGTGTATTGAAATAAATAGCTAGTCTATATTCACAAGTAATAACCATAGTGATTTCACGATCGAAGTTGATTGTGTTTCGTTTGTTGCCTCCCGTCATGACTTACCAGGTCAAGATGATGTTGGTGTTTAGGATAATATTGCACCCATTTGACCTCGAGTCGCACAGGTGGGGCTCGTCAGACCCAGTAGTACTACCCAAGATTTCCCGCTAGTTACCATTATTAATGATCCAAAAGTGTGAGGACTTTTCAAGGTGTCAAACACTATGTTAAAACATACACAACTTATAATAATAAAATAGCGTTCGAGAACAAGTATGCTACCCTCCCCCAGAAGAAGGTTTATAAAAGTAGAGGGGTATGAACTCACCTGGTGTATAATGATAATGAATAAAGAGACTCGTGATAGGTGCAAAGACAACCCTTCAAAGGTTACCTAGAACATATAAGTACATAAGTACATGTACGCAGAAAACTTAGCAACCCTAGGTTAACCTAGTTGACCTATTTGACCCATTGGTGACGTATTAGATGGAATATTGTTTAATCATGCAAATCAACTTATCATACACGAATATCATATAAGTTATCCACGTGCATCACATCATCAACCCAAGTTCTACCTAGGTCCTGATACCATATTAGATCATCATACACTCATGCAAATCTCAAATAACCATCATGCTCAATCAATATAAATACATCAAATCAAACAATTCATACGTGAAGTCTAATAATGCACTACATGCATATGAAGCCACCCACAACCTCACATACTAAACCCTGCCAATCCTACTAAGTAGGGGCCTCATATTCGCATACATGTATAACAATCATAATCATATTACTAGCATACATAGTGACAACCAATTCCAAACCCAATCATGATTCTCTAAACACTAACTACTATTCATTACCATGTATGATCATCAAACCTAAATTTCTTACATGATCAACCAAGCATCCATATAACTCAATATTCACATTCCATCACATTATACATCATCAATAATCATTCTGACATGATCCTAACATCATAAGCATGCCCAAATCATCACATCCAAAGTTCTACAAAAATAAGGTTTTCCTTTTGGGAAAGTAATACCCAAAAGTGATCTAGCATTCAATTCAATCATAATTTCAACAATTATATACCTAATGAAGTTCATAACATTCATTCTAACATGTTAATCACCTCCAAAACATCCAAATTCTCAAACATCATACACAAAAGTTTCTACTTTTAGTAAGTCATGATCAACATCTCAATTACATGGATTTTCTTGCACAATACAATTAAACTAACATCTAAGAATTACATATAACATCTTAGCATAATCAAATCATGAATTCCAAGAACAAAATGTTTTCTCTTGTGACAATGTATGAACTAGATGATCAAACCATGGATTTTTTGCATAATCAACATAATCTAGCATTCATACAACCTAACTAACATCATATCAACATCTAAAAATCATAAATTTTATATTCTCATACATAATTTCGAACTAGGGTTCATCATGAATCAAAACTATGAAAACTTGATGAAATCTAACCTTTAAACGTGTAGAAATCAAGAATTAGACTTGCTAACACCTTGCAACCACTTGGAACTAATCAAAATCAACTTGTATGAGCTTGCTCTTGCTCAATTTCGAAAATAATGAGGGGTTTGTGGCTGCTTGTGGCTGAAATTGGGTTTTGGGAGGCTAGGGATGAGATTTTTCAACTTAACATAAATAGATTTTTGCATATAAACCCCCATTTTAACCAACTTTTGTAAGAGTTAATATCTTAGTATTTTTTTAACAGTTTTAACTACAAATTACAAGCATTATTAATAAATAATCATAATCACAAACATTTACAACAAGTCACACAACACATGAAATATATATAACACGTTGTCACGTTGTCGCGTAAATTCACAAAATAAATGTTTAAAATTCTATAAATTTATGAACCACATAATCACAACTAATAATCAACATTATTAATTAGATATTATTATTTATCATAGATTATTATTATTAAGTCACCAACGTTCTACGACAACTAGTGTGTGCTCACGACACGTCTATGCAAGACCTAACGGAACTAACGGAGTTTGGTCACGAAAAATTACTGGATGTCACAAATCAAATCATTAAGGTTCGTTCAAATGAAAATTCCATATTTGTGATTGTTGGCTAGTTGCGTCAAAAACATATTCATGAAAATCTTCTGGGTTGACATATGCTATGGGTTGATATGGATTATTGCTTTCATCTGCCTTTGATTTTGATTTTGTAACCTGTGATGGTAGTGGGGCTCTGCATTGGTCGTGATTATGACATTGTGTATAACATCTATGACATACAACCTCTTTTACTACCTCACCACATGACGGTATGCGTTTATTTTCTCGCGGTCTGCCAACTTGTCTTTTATTTATCAGCGGTGGCTGCACAGGCACGAAATCAGAAGGTATCTCCCACTTAGATTGTGCTGGTAAACGGTTTATTGAATCCTCATATGTAGCCTTATATATATCATTACTAAACCAGTTTAAAACCCAATGACTATAATCAGTTATATTTAAAAACCTTGAAACAATAATCGCATGACCACAAGGTAAATCAGAGAGTTTTCATTGTCTACAACTACATGTTTTGCTTCACAAATCAACCAAACCTTTTTTGCCTCCGTCTGTAACCTCAAATGTGTGATTATTGATTCCGGCCACAATATATGTTGCACTTTTTGCAATTCTTCTTGTTATTTTATTTTCGGCCCATTTTGTAAGACTATGTGGCAAATAACCTACAAAAATTAATGTTAATATTTTTAACAAATAAAATAAATTATTATATTTTACTTTTATATAAAAGTAATACTGCAATCTGTCTACGATTAAAATACTATTTTTGTAGATATTCTCAAAAAATTCAACAGGCCCAATAATTTGTAGTTTTCTAGCATGTCGTGACAACGCATTGATAGACTCGGCGCTATTAGAAGTCACACTATTATAACGACCTACTGAACCGTGTGCTCTTGCCCATTTTTCAAACCTAAGATTGACTAAAATATTTTGAACACGTGGAAGTACAACGTTGAGTCTATAAAAGCGCTCTTCAAAATCAGAAACACTATAAGCTTTACATGTCTGCCACCATAATGACTCGTAATTTTACCTTTCATTGACTTTAACCACAGATTTATCATCAAATAACGACAACATAACCCATGATATGCATGTGGAAAGACAGTCCTGATTGCCATATCAATTGAGGCATCTCTATTAGATATAATTGCCAAATTTAGATTATCACCAATACAATCTTTTAGTTTTGATAAAAACCATTTCCATGAATCTCCACTCTCTGTTTTATCAACATCGTATGCAACTGTAAAATTTACTTATTTCCATTCATACCTATCGCAAAAAACATGGTGCCTAAACACTTTCCCTTTAAATGTGCCCCATCGATCACAATTAAAGACCGTAAAAATTGCACAATATTTCGAATCTAAATAAATAAATAATATTGGTATTATTAAAATATTATTAAAACCATACTCAAATATTAACTTATCATTGCACCGATCGCGACAAATAACATATCAAAATTCCCCATTTCATCTACAACAATTTCAGTGATCGTACTCGAGTTTGCTTTCTTCAAGTTGTAGCAGTAAATAGGAAGATGCGAAAACGATTCTTCTGGACATCCTTTTAAAGTTCGAGCACATAAGCCTTCACACGCCAAGCTTCAGCATACGATATGCTAACTTTAAATTTGTCTTTAATATCATTCATATTTCTTTACCCCGAAAAATTCGACCACTATCTTTTAATTGGTCCTTAATGATATGGCCCAATATTTTTTTGTTTGCTTGACAAATATTAAGATAAGTTTGTGTACTTGAACAACTACGTACTGATTTAAAATATCTAACTTGAAAAATACTTGTATTTTTAAAACAATGTGCACGGATACACCAATCACAACCATCGTTACGACATGACGCCTCGAATCTACTTTCTAATTATTTAACCACTTTATACTTAAGATATTGGGTAAGAACATCGTACCCAATTTGAGTTGTAATTCTTCTTAATTATTAAAACAATCACCTTCTGTTGGATCAAGAAGAAGGCCAGTGCAACCAAAACCAAACACTTAGAAAAATTTTGGTACAACTTACAAAAGACTTCTGAAGCTAAGTATGGAACTTCCGGAGGATATGAAGTTCTTCCAAAGACAAAGTGCAAGATCAACTTTCAAAAGATATAAAGTTCTTTTAAAGACAAAGTGCAAGATCAACTTCCAAAAGAAAAGATCCAACTTCCAAAGACAAAGTCTTCTCTTTTGAAGTTCAAGACTTAGAAGAAATAAAATACAGTGACTTCCGAAGTAGAAGTCCCCAAGCCACAGAAGAAGCAACCTCTTCCGAAGAATAAAAGGCTTCGAAAGAACTGGTTCTTCCGAAACCAATTAACTTCGGAAGATGCTGCTAATAAACCAGTGGACATAAGTATGATCTCTGACACTCCGCTGTAGACCTCTGATACTGCATGGCGTTTTCCCAAAAGGCCATGTAGTTGACCATACTTTATTCCACTGTTCACCTTTTTATGATAGTACAAGTTACCAACTTTAGTTGGTGACAAAAGATAAGTCATGGAAATGTCATGACTACCATATCTTAGATAAGACATTATCTAAGATACCTTAAACTATAGCTTTGTAGTATTCGCTTTAATTAAAGGGTTCCAGCTGGTATCAAAGTATATCCGGTTGTAGATAGTAGTAAATATAGTTTCTCATTGTAACTCTTGTAGTAAGCTTGTAAGATTATTGTAAGGCCCCGTTCCCGGGACGCTCGCAGTTCGATCGTCATCGCTCATAAAACATATAGTTGCGTTCATCTTACAAAATGTTGCAGCGGAAATATTCAAAAATGACATCACATTTCATTATAAAATTTTTGCCAAGTAATACATCGTTGATCAGTTACAAAATACATTGTTGCATTACATCACAAAAGCGTTATATAAATGGATGTCATCCCAAAAGAGGTGAGTAGCCACCTCGTGCCATCCTCAGCAATCATTACCTGCCAACTGGAAACATATCAAAGTCAGCGTTGCTGAATGAGTTCTAGTTTTATAAAATAAAACATACTTTTCTTTCGTTAAAGACCGTAAAAATTGCACAACATTTCAAATCTAAATAAATAAATAATATTAGTATTATTAAAATATTATTAAAACCATACTCAAATATTAACTTATCGTTGCACCGACCATGACAAATAACATTTCAAAACGTCCCATTTCATCTACAACAATTTCAGTGATCGTATTCGAGTTTGCTTTCTTCAAGTTGTAGAAGTAAATAGGAAGATGCGAAAATGATTCTTCTGGACATCCTTTTAAAAGTTCGAGCACATAAGCCTTCACACGCCAAGGTTGAGCATAGATATGCTAACTTTAAATCTCTCTTTAATATCATTCATAATTTCTTTACCCCGGTAAATTCGACCACTATCTTTTAATTGGTCCTTAATGATATGGCCCAATATTTTTTTGTTTGCTTGACAAATATTGGGATAAGTTTGTGTTCTTGAACAAGTATGTACTAATTTAAAATATCTAACTTGAAAAATACTTGTATTTTTAAAACAATGTGCACGGATACACCAATCGCAACTATCATTACGACTTGACGCCTCGAATCTACATTCTGATGATTAACCACTTTATACTCAAGATATTGGGTAAGACACATTGTATCCAATTTGAGTTGTAATTATTCTTTATTTTTGAAACAATCACCTTCTAATGGATCAAGAAAATGGCTAGTACAACCAAAACCAAACACTTACAAAAATTTTGGTACAACTTAGAAAAGACTTCTGAAGCTAAGTATGGAACTTCTGAAGGATATGAAGTTCTTCCAAAGACAAAGTGCAAGATCAACTTTCGAAGGATATGAAGTTCTTTCAAAGACAAAGTGCAAGATCAACTTCCGAAAAAAAAGATCCAACTTCCAAAGAGAAAGTCTTCTATTTTGAAGTTCAAGACTTAGAAGAAATAAAATACAGTGACTTCCAAAGCAGAAGTTCCTAAGCCACAGAAGAAGCAACCTCTTCCGAAGTATAAAAGGCTTCGAAAAAACTTGTTCTTCCGAAACCAATTAACCTTTGGAAGATGCTGCTAATGAACTAGTGGACATAAGTATAATCTCTGACACTCCGCTATACACCTCTGATACTGCATGGCGTTTTCCTAAACGGCCATGTACTTGACCATACTTTATTCCACTATTCACTGTTTTATGAGAGTACAAGTTACCAACTTTAATTGGTGACAAAAGATAAGTCATGGACATGTCATGACTACCATATCTTAGATAAGAGATTATCTAAGATACCTTAAACTATAGCTTTGTAGTATTCGCTTTAGTTAAAGGATTTCACCTGATATCAAAGTATATCCGGTTGTAGATAGTAGTAAATATAGTTTCTCATTGTAACTCTTGTAGTAAGCTTAAGATTATTGTAAGGCCCCGTTCCCGGGACGTTCGCAGTTGGATCCTCTTCGCTCATAAAACATATAGTTACCCTCATCTTACAAAATGTTGCAGCGGAAACATTCAAAAATGACATCACATTTCATTATAAAAACTTTTGCCAAATAATACATCGTTGATGAGTTGCAAAATACAATGTTGCATTACATCACAAAAGCGTTATATAAATGGATGTCAACCTAAAAGAGCTGAGTAGCCACCTCGTGCCATCCTCAGCAATCATTACCTGCCAACTGGAAACACATCAAAGTCAGCGTTGCTGAGTGAGTTGTAGTTTTATAAAATAAAACATACTTTTCTTTCGTTAAAGATCGTAAAAATTGCACAATATTTCGAATCTAAATAAATAAATAATATTAGTATTATAAAAATATTATTAAAACCATACTCAAATATTAACTTATCGTTGCATCGATCGCGACAAATAACATTTCAAAACGTCCCATTTCATTTACAACAATTTCAGTGATCGTATTCGAGTTTGTTTTCTTCAAGTTGTAGCAGTAAATAGGAAGATGCAAAAACGATTCTTCTGGACATCCTTTTAAAAGTTCGAGCACATAAACCTTCACACGCCAAGCTTGAGCATACGATATGCTAACTTTAAATCTCTCTTTAATATCATTCATAATTTATTTACCCCGGTAAATTCGACCACTATCTTTTAATTGGTCCATAATGATATGGCCCAATATTTTTTTGTTTGCTTGACAAATATTGGGATAAGTTTGTGTTGTTGAACAAGTATGTACTGATTTAAAATATCTAACTTGAAAAATACTTGTATTTTTAAAACAATGTGCACGGATACACCAATCGCAACCATCATTATGACATGACGCCTAGAATCTACTTTCTGATGATTTAACCACTTTATACTCAAGATATTGGGTAAGACACATCGTACCCAATTTGAGTTGTAATTCTTCTTTATTGTTGAAAAATCACCTTCTGTTGGATCAAGAAGAAGGCTGGTGCAACCAAAACCAAACACTTAGAAAAATTTTGGTACAACTTACAAAAGACTTCTGAAGCTAAGTATGGAACTTCCGAAGGATATGAAGTTCTTCCAAAGACAAAGTGCAAGATCAACTTTAGAAGGATATGAAGTTCTTTCAAAGACAAAGTGCAAGATCAACTTCCGAAAGAAAAGATTCAACTTTCAAAGACAAAGTCTTCTCTTTTGAAGTTCAAGACTTAGAAGAAATAAAATACAGTGACTTCCGAAGCAGAAGTCCCCAAGCCACAAAAGAAGCAACGTCTTTCGACGTATAAAAGGCTTCGAAAGAACTGGTTCTTCCGAAACCAATTAACGTTTGGAAGATGCGGCTAATGAACCAGTGGGCATAAGCATAATCTCTGAAACTCCACGGAAGACCTTTGATACTGCATGGCGTTTTCCCAAAAGGCCATGTAGTTGACCATACTTTATTCTACTGTTCACCTTTTTATGACAGTACAAGTTACCAACTTTAGTTAGTGACAAAAGATAAGTCATGGACATGTCATGACTACTATATCTTAGATAAGATATTATCTAAGATACCTTAAACTATAGCTTTGTAGTATTCGCTTTAGTTAAAGGATTTCAGCTGATATCAAAGTATATCCGGTTGTAGATAGTAGTAAATATAGTTTCTCATTGTAACTCTTGTAGTAAGCTTGTAAGATTATTGTAAGGCCCCGTTCCGGGGACACTCGCAGTTGGATCGTCATCGCTCAAAAAGCATATAGTTAAATTCATCTTACAAAATGTTGTAGCGGAAACATTCAAAAATGGCATCACATTTCATTATAAAAACTTTTGCCAAAAATATATCGTTGATGAGTCGCAAAATACATTGTTGCATTACATCACAAAAGCGTTATATAAATGGATGTCATCCCAAAAGAGCTGAGTAGCCACCTCGTGCCATCCTCAGCAATCATTACTTGCCAACTAGAAACACATCAAAGTCAGAGTTGCTGAATGAGTTCTAGTTTTATAAAATAAAACATACTTTTCTTTCGTTAAAGACCGTAAAAATTGCACAATATTTCTAATCTAACTAAATAAATAATATTAGTATTATTGCAATATTATTAAAACCGTACTCTATATTAACTTATCTTTACACCGATCGCGACAAATAACATTTCAAAACGCCCCATTTCATCTACAACATTTTCAGTGATCGTATTCGAGTTTGCTTTCTTCAAGTTGTAGCAATAAATTGGAAGATGCGAAAACGATTCTTCTGGACATCCTTTTAAAAGTTCGAGCACATAAGCCTTCACACGCCAAGCTTGAGCATACGATATGCTAACTTTAAATCTCTCTTTAATATCATTCATAATTTCTTTACCCCGGTAAATTCGACCACTATCTTTGAATTGGTCCTTAATGATATGGCCCAATATTTTTTGTTTGTTTGACAAATATTGGGATAAGTTTGTGTTTTTGAACAAGTATGTACTGATTAAAATATCTAACTTGAAAAATACTTGTATTTTTAAAACAATGTGCACGGATACACCAATCGCAACTATCGTTACGATACGACGCATCGAATCTACTTTTTGAATATTTAACCACTTTATACTCAAGATATTGGGTAAGACACATCGTACCTAATTTGAGTTGTAATTCTTCTTTATTTTTGAAACAATCACCTTCTGTTGGATCAAGAAGAAGGCTGGTGCAACCAAAACCAAACACTTAGAAACATTTTGGTACAACTTACAAAAGACTTCTGAAGCTAAGTATGGAACTTCCGAAGGATATGAAGTTCTTCCAAAGACAAAGTGCAAGATCAACTTTAGAAGGATATGAAGTTCTTTCAAAGACAAAGTGCAAGATCAACTTCCGAAAGAAAAGATTCAACTTTCAAAGACAAAGTCTTCTCTTTTGAAGTTCAAGACTTAGAAGAAATAAAATACAGTGACTTCCGAAGCAGAAGTCCCCAAGCCACAAAAGAAGCAACGTCTTTCGAAGTATAAAAGGCTTCGAAAGAACTGGTTCTTCCGAAACCAATTAACGTTTGGAAGATGCGGCTAATGAACCAGTGGGCATAAGCATAATCTCTGAAACTCCACGGTAGACCTTTGATACTGCATGGCGTTTTCCCAAATGGCCATGTAGTTGACCATACTTTATTCCACTGTTCACCTTTTTATGATAGTACAAGTTACCAACTTTAGTTGGTGACAAAAGATAAGTCATGGACATGTCCTGACTACCATATCTTAGATAAGACATTAACTAAGATACCTTAAACTATAGCTTTGTAGTATTCGCTTTAGTTAAAGGATTCCAGCTGGTATCAAAGTATATCCGGTTGTAGATAGTAGTAAATATAGTTTCTTATTGTAACTCTTGTAGTAAGCGTGTAAGATTATTGTAAGGCCCCGTTTCCGAGACACTTGCAGTTGGATCGTCATCACTCATAAAACATATAGTTACATTCTTCATACAAAATGTTGCAGCGGAAACATTCAAAAATGACATCACATTTCATTATAAAAACTTTTGCCAAATAATACATCGTTGATGAGTTGCAAAATACATTGTTGCATTACATCACAAAAGCATTATATAAATGGATGTCATCTCAAAAGAGCTGAGTAGCCACCTCGTGCCATCCTCAGCAATCATTACCTGCCAACTCGAAACACATCAAAGTCAGCGTTGCTGAATGAGTTGTACTTTTAAAGACCGTAAAAATTGCATTATATTTTGCATCTAAATAAATAAATAATATTAGTATTTTTAAAATATTATTAAAACCATACTCAAATATTAACTTATCATTGCATCGATCGCGACAAATAACATTTCAAAACGTCCTATTTCATCTACAACAATTTCAGTGATCGTATTCGAGTTTGCTTTCTTCAAGTTGTAGAAGTAAATAGGAAGATGCGAAAACGATTCTTCTGGACATCCTTTTAAAAGTTCGACAACATAAGCCTTCACACGCCAAGCTTGAGCATACGATATACTAACTTTAAATCTCTGTTTAATACTCAAGATATTGGGTAAGACACATCGTACCTAATTTGAGTTGTAATTCTTCTTTATTTTTGAAACAATCACCTTCTGTTGGATCAAGAAGAAGGCTGGTGCAACCAAAACCAAACACTTAGAAACATTTTGGTACAACTTACAAAATACTTCTGAAGCTAAGTATGGAACCTCTGAAGGACTTAGAAACATTTTGGTACAACTTACAAAATACTTGCTGAGTGAGTTCTAGTTTTATAAAATAAAACATACTTTTTCTTTCGTTAAAAACCGTTCTTTTCTTTCATGCGATCATATATCATACGTACACATAAATAATAGTTATATTAGCTTCTTCATTCGTTCATTCATCTTTATATCTTTTCTTACGCATTGGATATTTTTCGTACTAATACCATATGCTACACCCCGAACTATTTAGCTACTTGGCCAAAGTCTATAAATGGACGGCTAAACATGGTTCCGTAGTACTAGAGGTAAGCGGTAGAGGTTCTATATAAATGGTCGATCACAGAGAAGGACCCGATGTGCATCCTTCCGGGGTAGCGAACCCATACACCGTTGGGCTAACACCTTTTAATGGCGTGTCCTGATATCCAATACTTGCAAGACTTTCATTAGTTTCCTCGTTCAATAATGCATGCATTCATCATGTTCCACTTTTTATTATCTTCCACTTTATGTTACGTAATACTTCATTTCATTCATTATCATAACACGTAAAGTCATAGGAAAGATAAACATACATCATAATAAGGAACATTAACATGCACAATCATCACGTCATACCCGACAACATCATACATACATAACATGCATCATGCATAAACATGCAACATCATCATCATCATGCCCTACATGCTCTCTAAGGCCTCAATCGTCACCCTATATGAACTTACGGGAACCTTTATGTCAAAACTTACATATGCACTTTCTCTCGAATGTCAGAAGTTAAACTACACTCCTCCTCGGGTGCAACAGCCCTATTCGGGTGTATGGACACCCTTCAGTCACATGGCCTCCATGCGACTGAACATCATGCAAATGAACCAATGCGGATGAACACTCATGCGAATGAACACCCAATCGTGCGAATGGACCCCAATCGCACCCTATTCATCCGTATGGCCTCCATTCGGTCTCCAGTCGGTCGCCTAGCCCTAGCTGATGAATAATGCAGTTCCAGCCGAACGCGAACTGCCCTTTTCGACCTCCAAACTCATCTAAACATTATAAGCCCAAATTAACCATCCTAGACCTTAGGAATGCATACCACAACACCATTCAAGCACACACAAGCTCACAATCAATACTTAAACGCATCATACACACACATACACATACACAAATGGGTCAAACATGTACACACTCAAAAACCCGATTTTCAGATGTTTTCCAGCCCCAAATCATTCAAAACGTTTAAAGGAGGGGTCCTATAACTCTCACAAATGACCACAACGAGAAGAGGTTTGATTTGACTCGCTTCTCAATGATTTTGGCTACTCGAACCAACCCGAACCAACACTTCTTCCTCTTTTTCCCTTCTTTCTTCTTTGGCTGATTTTGGTGGGTGTGGGGAGAGGGTAAGGGTTGCCATCTCCCTTAAATACTCGCATTTCCCCAACTTTCTCTCATTGGCGAGTTTGGTCCCTCGAATTTGGACTTTATTTCTTTTTCTTCCTTCATCAGCTTCAAGATAAATAAATAACCGGGTGCTACAAGTCCACGCCCTTAAATAGGTTTCATCCCCGAAACATGTTATTCCTCGAACAAGCGTGGGTAATGCTGTCTCATTTCTTCCTTAGTCTCCCACGTTGACTCGGATCCCTTCCTGTGCTTCCACTGTACACGCACAAGAGGAACCACTTTATTTCTCAGCCTTTTCTCTTTTTGATCGATGATTGCCACTGGTTGCTCCACATAATTGATTCATTCATCTACTTCGATATCCTCCAGTGGAACAATCATATCTTCCTCTGCCAAGCACTTCCTTAGATGAGTTACATGGAATGTCGGGTGAATTCCACTTAACTCATCCGGTAACTCCAGTCTATAGGTCACCTCTCCTACTCGAGCGATGATTCGAAAAGGGCCTATATACCTTGGGCTCAAGTTGCCCCACTTTCTGAATCGGATAATGCCCTTCCAAGGTGAGACCTTCAACATAACCCGGTCACCCACCTAGAACTCAATCGGTCTACATCGTTTATCGGCATACGACTTCTGTCTATCTTTGGCTGCCTTCATGAAGGCCTTGATCTTTTCAAGCTTCTCGGTCGTAGCCTCGATTACCTTGACACTCCCTAATTCTTTCTGACCAATATCACCCCCAACAAACGGGTGTTCTGCATCTCCTACCGTATAGCATCTCATATGGTGGCATACCAATGTTGGCATGATAGCTGTTGTTGTATGAGAATTCGGCTAACGGTAGGTGGTCATCCCAACTTCCCCTAAAATCAATCACACATGCCCGAAGAATGTCCTCCAATGTTTGAATGGTCCTTTTCGATTGACCATCAGTTTGGGGATGATAAGCCGTGCTAATATGTAACCTCGTCCCCATAGCGTCGTTGAATTTCTTCCAAAATTTGGATGTAAACCGGGTGTCGCGATCAGACACAATAGACAGCGGCACACCATGACGAGTTATAATTTCCCTGATGAACAGATCAGCCAACCTCTCAGATGAATATGTCTCATGGATCGGTAGGAAGTGAGCACTCTTCGTCAAATGGTCAACTATCACCCATATGGCATCGTACCCTTTCGAGGTACGCGGCAGCTTCGTAATGAAATCCATGGTGATGTGCTCCCACTTCCATTCCGGTATATCCAAAGGTTGGATCTTCCCATACGGCTTTTGATGCTCGGTCTTCACTTGTAAGCAAGTAAGGCACTTACTCACATACTCCACCACATCACGCTTCATACCCGGCCACCAATAATCCTTCTTCATATCTTGGTACATTTTCATGGCACCTGGATGAATGGAGTATCGATTCTTGTAAGCATCATCCATGATCTTCACCCATAGATCCCCAAAACGAGGAACCCACGTTCTCCCAAATCGAGTTCTAACACCAAGCGTGTTTTCACCCAATTTTGCGACCAGGCCTCTCATTCTCTCAGAGTTAAGATGATCTTCTTTCAATGTCTCATTTGAAACTCTTTAACTTGCTTCATCACATCAGAGGTCATGATCAGTTGATATGCTTTCACCCGAATTGGTTCGGGCCTCTCCTTTCGGCTATGGGCATCCGCCACCACGTTAGCTTTGCCCGGATGGTAATGGATCTCACAATCATAATCCTTTATAAGTTCCAACCATCGTCTCTGCCTCATATTCAGGTCCTTCTGCTCAAAGAAGTACTTTAAGCTCTTATGGTTGGTGAAGATGGTGCACTTCGTTCCGTACAGATAGTGCCTCCAAATCTTTAGTGCAAAGACCACAGCTGCTAGCTCCAAGTCATGAGTAGGATAATTGACCTCATGAACCTTCAACTGCCGGGATGTATAAGCTATAACCTTTCCTTTCTACATTAACACACACCCCAACCCCGAATAGGAAGCATCACAATAAACCACCAGATCTTCGCTTCCATCGGGTAATGACAGATTAAGAGCTCGAGTCAACCTCGCCTTCAGTTCATCGAACGCCTTCTCTTGAGCTTGGCCCCATACGAACTTCACATCTTTTCGGGTCAACTTGGTTAGTGGAGAAGCGATCTTAGAAAAGTCTTGGATAAATCTTCTATAGTAGGCCGCCAAACCCAAGAAACTACGAATCTCAGATGGCGTCTTTGGTGACTTCCATTGCATAACCGCCTCCACCTTTGTCGGATCCACCATGATCCCGTCAGGATTCACCACATGATCCAAGAATTGAACTTCGCGTAACCAAAACCCGCACCTGGAGAATTTGGCATACAACTTCTCCTTTCTTAATGTCTCCAACACCTCCCGAATATGACCGGCATGCTCTTCTTCGCTCTTCGAGTAGATCAGGATATCATCAATGAACATAATCACCGATCTATCCAACATCGGCCAGCACACTCGATTCATCAAATCCATAAAGACAGCTGGCGCGTTAGTTAGACCAAAAGACATAACGAGGAACTCGAGTGTCCATAACGCGTACGGAAAGCTGTCTTAGGAATGTCTTGTTCCTTCACCTTCAATTGATGGTAGCCAGATCGAAGATCTATTCTTGAAAACCAACTAGCACCTTGGAGCTGATCAAACAAATCGTCTATCCTCGGTAAGGGGTCGCGGTTCTTCACTGTCAACTTATTCAGCTCATGGTAGTCGATGCACATCCTCATACTACCGTCCTTCTTCTTTACAAACATGACCGGAGCACCCCAAGGAGAGATACTCGGTCTAATGAACCCCTTATCCAGCAGCTCTTGCAACTATTCCATCAACTCTTTCATCTTCGTTGGAGCCAACCGATACAGTGCCTTGGCAACAGGTTGGGCACCGATATCAAATCAATTTGGAACTCGATCTCATAGTCAGGTGGCACTCCTGATAAGTCTTCTGGGAATACGTCTAGAAAGTCACACACAACCGGTACGTCGGATAGTTGTGGCGTTGGTGTATCCACATCCTTTACATAGGCCAAGTAGGCACTACATCCATGCCACATACACTTTCCCCCCACCGCCATCGAAATCACCTTCGGAATCATAGTAACCCAATCACCATAAACTGTCACTGAACTACCGTCAAGTGCTGTCAAACGAATCATCTTCTTGCGACACACAATGTTCACCTTTGAGTCTGCCAACCAATCCATCCCAAGAACCATATCGAAACCACCTAAGGTCATCACAAACGGTCTAACAGGAAAGTTATGACCCTCAAGTTCCACATCACAGTTCTCTATCATCTCAGAAATCCTGGTAGACTTACCTATGGCAGTTTCTACATCGAAGGGTGCATCAACATGTCTACTACTAACAAGCAACTTAGCACAGAAAGCAGCAGAAATAAAACTTATACTGGCACCCGAATCAAATAACACAGAAGCTAAAGTTTGGTTCACTAGAAATGTACCGGACACGACATCAGGGTCCGTACTAGCTTCGTACTATGTCATGGTGAATGCCCTGGCGCTCGCCCTCGGTCCTCCACCTCCTGTCTTCTTTGCCCCGGAACCCTCAACCCTCGGCTTCTTACAATCTTTACTCATATGACCACTTTCCCCACAGTTAAAACATTTTCCCGCAAGGCAACCCTTTGCGAAGTGACCCGTCTTCCCACATTTGAAGCACACGTTCAATCCCATCCTACATTCCCCCGCATGCTCCCTTCCACACTTGCCACACCTCCTTGACCCCGCACTGGATGTGGCCCCACGGCGGTCATCCACCCGTGCCTTTTTGTTACCCATCAAGGCATCACCCCGACAAAACCTTTTCCCGTTCCAGTTCCGATCACCACCACCCTTCTTGTTCGCTTCAGTCACCACAACCTCCCGCTCATCATACAACCTTCCTGCCAAATCGACCGCTGACCTAAATGTGTTTGGTCGGACGACGATCATATGCCTGTGAACATCCACTGTTAAGCCCTGAATGTACCTCTTGATCTTTCGAGACAGAGGCGTCACCTGATCCGGCACGAGCCGTGCCATTTCATTGAATTTGGTGGTGTACTGCTGGTGTGTCATGGTTCCTACCTCCAGCTGCAGGATTTCTCTCTCCATCTTATCCATCTCCTTATGAGGGCAGAACTCCTCAATCACCATCTTCTTCAACTCCTACCACCTCATCCTTCCTATCGCCCGGCTACCCTCGGCTTGGACAATATTGTCCCACCAACACAGAGCCGAGTCCACAAACGAGTGGGTAGCAAACTTCACCTTCTGGTCCTCCCGACACTCGCTGATATCAAGAACAGCCTCCATTTCCCTCACCCACCGGTGAGCGGCAGCAGCAGTGTCGTTACCATCGAAGGTAGGGGCTTGCATCTCATAAACACCCTATAGTTACAGCCTTGTGTTGTCTCCGTCACAGGCTCTTCTTCTTCCTCTTCATCATTAGATGGAACCGTTTCAGGCTCTGGTTGTTCCTGTCCTCCCGAGGACCTATTTCTCTCCTTTCTTTCCCCTTCTCGTACAGCCTTGATAACTTCAGTCACTACAGACGGTAAGATCGTCTGCATGACTTGATGAACTTCCTCAACAACAACCTCCTTCACCGAGGCCCTCAGGTTTGCACTCTTATCACCACCCTCCGGATGAGGGGTCTCGGGTTCTTCTGGAACCACCTTTTCAACTCTAGTCTCCTTCTCTGGGTCGCGGTTTAGCACCGTGACCCCCACCACGTGAAGCTTTCGAAGATCTACCACCGGCCATCACACGCACACTGAAAGATTCAAACACCAACACAGTCATTCAAGGGAACAACTTAGTTTATGTCAATTATCGTAAGTCCCTAATTACAGTGGTCAGTTGTGATTAGCCACTTACTTTACTCTTCACACCCCGAGCATTACCTATCCTGACTACATCAGTATTTAAATCTACATACAACACATAACATGCGCACATAAAACCGGTTAACTTTACGAAAATACCTGATGGCACGCAGCTACTCAAATTGGCATCCCATTCCCTTTCCATCCATTCTCAGTTTAAGTTAAGGTTTATTTGAAAATTTACCCATTTCACTTAAACGTTGGCTCTGATGCCAACTTGTAAGGCCCCATTCCCGGGACGCTCGCAGTTGGATCGTCATCGCTCATAAAACATATAGTTACATTCATCTTACAAAATGTTGCAGCGGAAACATTCAAAATTTACATTACATTTCGTTAAAAACCGTTCTTTTCTTTCATGCGATCATACATCATACGTACACATAGATAATAGTTATATTATCTTCTTCATTCATTCATTCATCTTTATATCTTTTCTTGCGCATCGGATATCTTTCGTACCAATACCATATGCTACACCCCGAACTATTTAGCTACTGGGCCAAAGTCTATAAATAGACAGCTAAACATGGTGCCACAGTACTAGAGGTACGCGGTAGAGGTTCTATATAAATGGTCGATCACAGAGAAGGACCCCGATGTGCATCCTTCCAGGGTAGCGAACCCACACACCTTTGGGCTAACACCTTTTAATGGTGTGTCGTGATATCCAATACTTGCAAGACTTTCATTACTTTCCTCGTGAAATAATGCATGCATTCATCATGTTCCACTTTTCATTATCTTCCACTTTACGTTACATAATACTTCATTTCATTCATTATCATAACACGTAAAGTCACAGGAAAGATAAACATACATCATAATAAGGAACATTAACATGCACAGTCATCACGTCATACAGGGCAACATCATACATACATAACATGCATCATGCATAAACATGCAACATCATCATCATCATGCCCTACATGCTCTCTAAGGCCTCAATCGTCACCCTATATGAACTTACGGGAACCTTTACGTCAAAACTTACATCTGCACTTTCCCCCGAACGTCAAAAGTTAGACTACACTTCTCCTCGGGTGCAACAGCCCTATTCAGGCGTATGGACACCCTTCAGTCGCATGGCCTCCATGCCACTGAACATCATGCGAATGAACCAATGCGGATGAACACTCATGCAAATGAACACCAAATCATGCGAATGGACCCCAATCGCACCCTATCCGACCGTATGGCCTCCATTTGGTCTCCAATCGGTCGCCTAGCCCTAGCTGATGCAGAATGCAGTTCCAGCCGAAGGCGAACTGCCCTTTTCGACCTCCAAACTCATCTAAACCCATTCTAAGCCCAAATCAACCATCCTAGACCTTAGGAATGCATACCACAACACCATTCAAGTACACACAAGCTCACAATAAAGACTCAAACGCATCATACACACACATACACATACACAAACGGGTCAAACATGCACACACTCAAAAACCCTATTTTCAGATGTTTTCCAGCCCCAAATCATTCAAAAACGTTTAAAGGAGGGGTCCTAGAACTCACACAAATGACCACAACGAGAAGAACTTCGATTTGACTCACTTCTCAACGATTTTGGCCTCTCGAACCAACTCGAACCAACACTCCTTCCTCTTTTTCCCTTCTCTCTTCTTTGGCTGATTTTGGTGGGTGTGGGGAGAGGGTAAGGGTTACCCTCTCCCTTAAATACTCCCATTTCCCCAACTTTCTCTGTTGGCGAGTTTGGTCCCTCGACTTTGGACTTTATTTCTTTTTCTTCCTTCATCGGCTTTAAGATAAATAAATAACCGGGTGTTACAATTATTAAGAACTTTGAGTTAAGAAATAATCTATACAAGTATCTTGAAATTATTCTCTTGTATTACTTAGTATATTATAATTAACTCTTAGAAGATTTCTACTTCTTGAGTGTTTATTAGTGAGTTTGAGAGAAAATACTTGTGTTGAGTATAAAAACCGATCCTACAATTGGTATCAGAGCATATTAGGCTCTTGATTGTGTGATCTAACCATCCTAATCAACCTCTTGTTTACTCACTCCTTTACTACACTCTAAACATGGCCTTGAACTAGAAATCTGAATGTGAAATGGGGATGATGACTAAAGCACCCATCATCACCCCAGAGAACTTTAGACAATGGAGCAGATGTATTGAAGGGTTCATCAGATATCAAGATAGCCACATGTGGAAATCCATTGCCCAAGGTCCATACAACCCAAAGGTTGCTTCACCTTCTGGTGGTGGTGCCATGATAGGGAAGGCAGTGGAAGACTACTCTGAAGAAGACCTTAAGCGGATAGGCGGTGATGAAAAGGCAATGACAGTCTTGATGACAGCAATTCCTAAATCCATTATGGTGGGGTTTGAGAATTGCACAACTGCTAAATGACTGTTTGATGCCTTAACCCTGATGTACTCCAACTCCAATGACTTAAATAAAGATTCTCTAAAGTAGCAATTTGAGAACTTCACTCATATTGCTGGAGAGACCTTGCATCAACAATATTTCAGGTACATGGATCTTATCTCTTCCCTTCAGTCTGTGGGAATAGCTGCTGAATTGAGAGACCTCTCAATAAAATTAATGAGTGCACTTCCCAACAAGTGGACGTTTTACTGTGTCTCCATCAAAAGAACAAAGAACCTGAACACACTCACAATGACTGAGCTATACAGCATTCTTGATGGATACCGTGTAGAGATGGAAAACAAGAGTGGCCATCAAGGAAGCAGATTTTCAAGCCTTCCCTCAAGCAACACTCTCATGGTTACTGAAGGCTCAAGACCCCCTCAACCTTAGCAGTACCTGCTATACTCATAGCAGCCATCCAGCTCTTCTGGGCCTTACATCACATTCCCTAAGATCCCAAGGTCTCAAC
This sequence comes from Flaveria trinervia, assembly GCA_025506515.1. Taxonomy (NCBI): domain Eukaryota; kingdom Viridiplantae; phylum Streptophyta; class Magnoliopsida; order Asterales; family Asteraceae; genus Flaveria; species Flaveria trinervia. The sequence continues at coordinate 56,470,309 of CM046458.1, forward strand.
AAGCTCAACCCAGTCCCTTTCAGGACAGCTGTGCTTTTATCTCAAGGAGTGGACACTCCAATTATTTTCAGTTTTGCTTTGAAGATCTAGAGTGTTTCAGCCCAAATGAGGTGGAATACATGGACATAGTCCAACAAATGGCTCTACTAACCTACAAGGAGAAGAGTTTCTTAAGAGAACAGGAAGGCAGTTCCCTCTGAACCCAACAAGCAGCAAGTTTGGGTTTGACAAAGCAAAAGCCAAGTGATACAACTGTAACCAACTGGGTCATTTTTTCAGGGAATGCAAAGCTCCCAAATCAAACCCGGGATCTGCTCATGCCTCCTCATATCCTTCCACACAAAAGCTCCTAGAAAATCAATTGAAACTGCTTCTGTTGCACAAGAAGTTGATTAGAGCTTTATGGTCCAAGATATCACCCCTACACAGGCACTTATGGCTGGAATAGACAACTTTAGGTATACAACATGTATTGCCAAGGTTAAAATGTACCAGGACTATAACATGGAAATTAAATCCGATATTGAGTCCTTAAACATCTTAAAAGCTGATTTTAAAAAGGTTGAATTTGACTATCAACATAAAATTGAGGAGTTAAAGAAAAGAGTTTCCTCTTTAAAACAAGAGCATTGGAAGAAAATCATATTGTGTTATGATAGTTGATGATTTTACAAAATTTACATGGGTATTCTTTTTAAGAACTAAAGATGAAACTGCTGAAACTTTAAAGTCTTTTATTCTTAAAATTGAAAATCAAAGTGATCACAAGGTAAAGATTATCAGGAGTGATCAAGGGACTGAGTTTAAGAATCAAGTTCTTGACTCATTCTGTAACTCAAAATGGATTACCAGACAATATAGTGCTCCTAGAACTCCTTAACAAAATGGTGTTGCTGAGAGGAGGAACAGGACACTGATTGAGGCTGCTAGGACCGTGTTAGTTGATTTAAAGCTGCCACTAGCATCCTAGGCAGAGGCAGTCAACACTGCATGCTATGTGCAGAACAGGGTCCTCATTGTCAAGTGACATGGAAAGACCCCTTATGAGCTATGGAACAAGAGGCCACCGTTCATTGGCTTTCTAAGATCCTTGGCAGCAGGTGTACCATACTTAACACAAATGACAACTTGGAAAAATTGCTGAGAAGTCGGATGATGCTATCTTTGTTGGATATTCCCCCACCTCTATTTCTTGTAGAGTGTATAACATCAAAAATCAACAATTTGAGGAATCATCCAACATTGTTGTTAATAAGCACGTTCCTTGTGTTAGAGGGAATGACCCTTATCATATTTTTGACTTAGAATTGTTTCCAAACTATTCTAAACCATCTTGTGAGAATGTCTCAGCTGGAACATGTACTCAAAGTGATTCTGATGAAGACCAACAATTTGAGTTACCAAAACCTCTTCCAAGTTCTCCAAGAATCTCTGAACCCCAAGCTCCCATCATTGGTAGACCCGATAGCATGACCATTTCTGAAACCAGTGGAGCTTCAACAAGTTATCAGCAAAGTGATTCTAATAACTCATCAGCTGATAACATACAACACCAAGCTGATGGAAGTAGTATTCTGAAGGAACAATCAACTATCAATACTACTTCTCAGTCAACTGCTATTGATGATGTTCTCTTTCATTCAATCCGTCCTCATTGAATGACATTGAAACAGCAGCTGGACCAAGTGTTCTTGTTCCTGAGCAAAATATGTCCAACTTGGATCTATCTTTGCAACTGGAAATGATTCCCAAATTAAGGATTCACAACACTCATCCAGCTGAAAATATCATTGGAGAAGTCTCTGAAGGCGTGAGAACAAGGGGACAAATGCATCATGGGAATGTCTGCTTGTACTTATGCTTCTTGTCTCAGATGGAACCCAAGAAAGTAGAAGAAGCCTTAAAGGATAGTAGTTGGGTTGAGTCTATGCAAGAAGAGTTGCTTCAATTCAAAAGACAAAAGGTTTGGAACCTTTCCCGCTACCATCTGGTCAAGTACCTATAGGCACCAAATGGGTTTTCAGAAACAAAAGAGATGATGGAGGCTTGATCATCAAGAAAAAAAGCTAGACTAGTTGTTCAAGGATACACCCAAGAGGAAGGAATTGATTATACTGATGTCTTTGCACCTATTGCAAGACTTGAGACCGTTAGAATCTTCCTTGCTTATGCTGCATCCAAGAACTTTACTATCTATCAACTTGATGTCAAGTGTGCATTTCTATATGGAAATATAGATAGGGAGGTCTATGTGTGCCAACCTCCATGATTTGAAAACCCACAACATCCTAACTATGTGTGCAAATTGGATAAAGCTCTTTATGGGCTGCACTGGCACCTAGGCTGTGGTATGAGACTCTATCTTAATTTCTCCTGAAAGAGTGGTTACACTAGAGGAACCATTTATAAGACTCTCTTTATCAAGAAGTCTGAGAAAGACATTTTTCTTGTTCAAGTCTACGTTGATGACATCATATTTGGTTCTTCAAATGACCAAATGTGTAATGACTTTGAGAGCATCATGAAGAAGAAGTTTGAAATGAGTTCTATGGGAAAAATGGACTTTTTCCTTGGAATTAAAGTGAAGAAAATGAAGGAACGGTTCTTTATTAATCAATCTAAGTATATCTTGATATCTTAGAAAGATTTGATATGAAAGATTGTAAGCCAACCAAGACACCCATACCCAGAAACCATGATTTATGTCCTGAATCTGAGGGAGAGGATACTGATCAACATCAGTATAGGGCAATCATCGGTTCTCTGATGTATCTCACAGCAAGTAGACCTGATATCATGTTTGCTACTTATATTTGTGCAAGATATTAGGCTGATCCAAAGGTGTCTCACCTAGTTGTTGCCAAGAGAATTGTAGATACCTTAAAGGAGCACTAAAGCTTGGTCTCTGGTATCCTTGAAACTCCAACTTCAATCTCTATGGCTACTCAGATAATGACTATGGTGGTTGCAACATCAACAAGAAATCCACATCAGTAGGATGTCAATTTTGGTGGAAGGATCATCTTATGGCAATACAAAAAGCAATCCTGTGTCTCTACATCTACTGCTGAAGCTAGATACATTGCTGTTGCAAGTTGTTGTGCTCAGCTACTGTGGATTCAAAACCAGATGCTAGACTATGGATTCAACTTCATGAGCACTTCTATCCATATTGACAACAACAATGCTATCTCAATCACTGAAAATCCTGTGAAGCACTCCAAGACAAAGCACACTGATATCAGGTGCCATTTCATTAGGGATATTAATGAGAAAAACCTGATTAAATTAGTCAAAGTTGACTCAAATGAACAATATGATGATTTGTTCACCAAAGCCTTTGATGAACAAAGATTTAAGTATCTCATTAAAGCTATTAGGATGATAAACATTGACTAATATGTCTTATTTGAAAACCTTTTAACATGTGTCTTGTCTTTTGTCAATTACAATCTAAGCCCCGTTACAAAATTTTTTCTTCATATTTGACTAAGTGTGAGTATTTCCGAAGAGAAAATTACCCTCAGAAGAACTTTTCATCATCTCCCGAGGGCAATTCTCTATATTCAACTTTTATCTTTCAAAGATTTTTAGTCTCGGAAGCTTATCTTCAATGCTTCCAAAGCTTGAAAACTTCTTCTTTTGGAAGACACTCTTATTCTCGAAAGTAAATTCATTTACCTTTAGAAATAAGTTTGGCTTAGGAAGAGAAAAGCCTTCGGAAATAATTCTACCTTCGGAAGAAGACTTCTCTCTGTAACGGAAACCTTTGGACCCCACACAGTAAAAAGTAAAGATTTATTAATAATGTCGGAATCTTTTGAATGGTTTTTCACCTTGCTGCCACTGTCACATCTTACCCCAAACCATATTTTCACCTTATCCACCCAACACGACCATTTCACCCATTCAAATAATCCTGACTCCTCACTTCAATCTTTTTACCACTTTTACAACCCAAAGCCTTTCCCACTTCAACCTTCTCCATCTTCAAACTTTTTTTCCTCTGTTCTTTCTCAAAATGACACTAAAACCTTAGCACAATGAAGTCGCACTTCTAGATTCATCCAGGGATGCTGACTTCTCTGAAATCATCTCATTTCTCACCCAATCTACCTACTATATTGCCTTGACCATAAACCCACTATTATCTTAACCAAATGGAGGAGTTTTGGGCCAACGGTCGTATGAAACCCTAAATCAAGTTAGGGTTATAAGGTTGAGCATTTGTGGCCAGGAGTTGGTCATCTTTGAACAAATCATCAGGGAGCATCTGGAGCTTCATTATGAAGGCGCCCCTACTGAATTTCCCAAGACTGACCTTGATGATACATATACCCTGATGGGTTATGGTGGTGATGTTAGAATGTCTACTGTCTATAAGTTCAACTTCTCTTACAACTAGAAGTTCCTACTGCATGTTGTCCTTCATTGCTTATCAAACAAGTCTGGAGGATGGGATCAAATCCTATATGAAATAGGATGCCTAGTTCATGGAATAGTGAAAAGCCTCCACTTTAACTACTTTAGGTTTGTTCTGACAAATCTAATGGGGAACCTCCAGAGGGACACATTCTTCATGTATCCCAGGTTCCTTCAGCACATCATCAACAGTGAGCTGGACCAAAGTCCGCTTGTATGTGCAGCTACTTTGACTGTCCCTCACATGAGGCCGACCATCTTTAAATTTTTGAAGAGAGTGTCCACCAATTTTACTGGAAGAGATACTGCACTTCTTCCAGGTATGATTAAGCCAATGGCTCCTAGTGACATCCTTGTTAACCCCATAGGTGATGAACCCACACCAGCAACTACCCTCATATTGCCAAATTTATCTTCTTCTCCCATCCATCTTACCTACCAGAGACATCCCAAACGAACCCTTATTCAATCTCCTCTGATTGAACAAGTTCCCCATGTTCTACCCAAAAAGGCTAGAGTGGAAATATGGGCTCCCACTCAGTTTGAGGTCTCACCTTCCTTCACTCTTGACCTCAATATAGGCATTGAGTCTCCTCAGTCTCAATCCTATGAGCCCGAAGCCCAAACCAAAAGCCCTTAGGATAAGTCTCTATACTCTCTTGAGTAGCCAAAAAGGGACAGCCCCACCAAAAGCTCAATGCCATTAGACATTGATCAAAGTCCCGGGTCATTAGGAATAAATGCCATATTATTCACTGACCTTTTAACCGGAACTGATAAAGAGTCATATCTCTTCACGGCAATGAAGTTGATCCTCAACACCTATTAAAGGACCAACTGAGCCCAAGGAGACCTTTGATCTCTAGCCCCCATCATCATATCCAAACTGAGGTGAGTCCATTAGAGTGGAGGGGACTCATGTAGATTTAGCTGCCACTACTGCAGGTGCCTCATGGGCCCTCAAGACAGTGGTAATTTTGATCAGACTGAATCTACAACAACCAAGCATTTTGATGACTCTGAAAGAGGCATCACTACGCATGGGAAACCAAGGCCCCCAAGAAACCACTTCTGGTGGTAAGGATGAACATATAAGTTATGTTAACTCATCTCCCCGTGATTCCTCTCATGAGGATGAAGGAAGTCAGAAACTCACCATTCAAGACCTACTCACTAAAGTCTCAAATCTTGAATTCAGGGTTAAGACTTAGAAAGTAGGTCCGCCACTCAGCAACTTCAGATTGAAAATCTCAGGGCTCAACTAACTGAGAAACAGATTTAGAGGCCTGTTAGGCATGTACTAATTTAGGTCTCCCTGACTTCTTCCTCTAGCTCATCTAGCTCTCAAGATGATGCTACCAAAAAGGGGGAGAATGTTCAAAGACAAACTCCCATGGTGTCTAAAAGCACTGTTATCTCAAAGCTCACTTCAAGATATCCCTGAGCCTCCTCCAGTCACCCTCCAAGTGGACCCTAGGATGCTAAAAGATCTAAACAGGTTTCTAACCTTGTTTCTCATGGGATCTTCTATGTGACAACCAGGTCCGGATATCTTTATGGCTTACTTTGGAACTGAAGAGCTTCAGAGGTTGAATACACCCTCTACCACTTTTGAGGAAGTTGTTCAATTTAAGATCTACATGGAACCTAAGATTAATTTCAAAGGGGAAATGGAAACTGATGGCCCAACAACCAAGATAGTTGGTACAGAGAGTGTAGTACCACAGTCTTCTGAAGCAAAAGTCAAAGCTGCGGAAGAAGAACAACTTCAATCTTCCGAAGCAAAGAAGGAAACTACAGAAGGACTCTTCTCCTTGTCTGATGATCTAATCATCATAGATGCAATCCTAGAACTAGCATCTAAGGTGAACAGTGAGGACTTTCTCAAGTTACCCACATCTTAATCACTATCAACACCTCAAGCTCCAGCACCCACTCAACAGCCTGAATCCTCTACACAAAAACCTCCAAGGTCTGAAGCTTCCGAAGATGTCAAAGGAAATAGGAAGCTGACCGAGGAGGAAAGGTTGGAGAAACTAAAGAAGAAAAGGGAGACTACCTTCTAGGAAACTACTGGCTGCCGGTTGTAAAGCAGCCATAGCCAATCAAGAAGCAGTCAATAATAAAAAAAGAGTGGAGATTATTGACAGACTGATTAATATGGGAGCTAGAAGTGAAGAAGTGATCCTTTTACATTAGAAGAGTTGATTGAGTTGAAAAGGGCAACCAAGCAGCTAAAAGAACAAGAAGAAATAGCAAGGTTGGCTTTGGAAGAAGAAAAGTTGAAGAAGAAGGAAGAAGCCAATCAAAGGCTAAGGAGTGAAAGAATAGCCTTTTCGAACTCAAGAGGATTCTCTCTTGAGGAACTTGCTCCACATAACAATGATACGATCCTGTGGCTGGTGAATAAAGAACAGGATCAAATGGAGGGACGGAAAGAAAGAAGGCTATCAGGGAGAAGATGAAGGAGAGAAAGAAGAAGGAGGAAGATGATAAACTTGCAGCCTTGAAGAAGTCTGTGGACAAAGCTGAATGAAAGACTATCTCAGGGCCCATGGCTTCTCAAGAAGGCAAGTTGGATCCATGTCCTTGAAGACCTGCAACGTATTGTCAATGAGATCAAAGCTGACATACTCTCAAGAAGAAGGAAAGAGATGCACAAAAGAGTACAGGGGATGACTCTCACACCCACCTCATTACCATAACCTCAACACCTAACCTCTGAACTTATCCCTTTCCCTTTCCCTATCAAAACTAAACCAACCTCTGAGCCTTTCACCCTTGAACCCACAACATCAACCTTACCCTCTTCCGCACCTACTCGGTCCAAACAACCACCTAAACTACCCATTATCAAACCCAAAACCCTACTAAGAACCCAATACCCATCAACCAAACAACCTTTCAAGTCATTCTCTCGTTCATCCAAACCTCTTTCCTTAGAAGAATTTAAGGAGATCAAGAGGAAGCTCATGAATTGCACATCCTTGAGCAATATCTCCTATGAGAAGGAGTCTGTCAACTTGACCTACATTGATAACTCCTCAAGTTCCCTCACAAGAGAGCAATTCCTTTATCTCCCTAGAAAAACACTGGACCATGCTGCTAGATTTCTTGGTCTTAACTCTGACTCCTTAAATGATGAAAAAAAGAAGCTAAGAAGAAAGCTGGTGACTCTGCTTGATACAAAGAAAGGGGATAAGATTCCTAGTCAGCCCCTTGTGCCTAGAAAGAAAATTACCCATTGGAGGTTCGATGAAGCCTCTCATAACTTTGTTGTGGAGAGAGAGAATGGAGAGAGCAATAGGCCGAATGCCTTTTCTCTGCTACACTCTAGCAGATTCGACATTGCTGAGTTAGCAGAGAAATCATTCTCCAATCCCTCTAACTTTGAAACATTTGCTCACATCAGGAATCATCTTAGCAGCCTTCATTTTGCTGAGCTAACTGGAAAAGCGAAGATTGAAGATGAATTGAAGCTGAGAGAGAAGGAAGACAAGGAAAGGTCAACCACCAAAGGCAAGGCCTTTCTATAGATGGTGGAAGGCCTGGAATTGGAATCAATAGTTATATGGGAGTATGACTATAACTCCCGTCAACTAACTCTCTTCAGAGGGACCCAACAGAGAGTGCATATCATTCAAAGTGACAGACTGGATCTCCTATCCACGAATGATCTGTACAAACTTTTCAGCACCACTTATGGGAAGAACAAAGAAACAGATAAGTGTCTGCTTTCCCTAGTGCTGGAAGTTTTGAGAAGCAGGAACAAGTGAGGTTTTGGTAGCATCAGCCTAGGGGGAGTTTGTTGGATCAAGAAGAAGGCTGGTGCAACCAAAATCAAACACTTAGACAAATTTTGATACAACTTACAAAGGACTTCCGAAGCTAAGTATGAAACTTCCGAAGGAATTGGAGTTCTTCCGAAGACAAAGTGCAAGATCAACTTCTGAAGGAAAAGGTCCAACTTCCGAAGACAAAGTCTTTTCTTCCGAAGTTCAAGACTAAGAAGAAATAAAAGACAGTGACTTCCGAAGTAGAAGTCCCCAAGCCACGGAAGAAGCAACATCTTCCGAAGTTTAAAAGGCTTCGAAAGAACTGGTTCTTCCGAAGCCATTAACCTTCGGAAGATGCTGCTAATGAACCAGTGGACATAATTATGGTCTCTGACACTCCACTGCAGACCTCTGATATTGCATGGCGTTTTCCCAAAAGGCCATGTAGTTAACCATACTTATTCCATTGTTTACCTTTTTATGTTAGTACAAGTTACCAACTTTAGTTGGTGACAAAAGATAAGTCATGGATATGTCATGACAACCATATCTTAGATAAGACATTATCTAAGATACATTAAATTATAGCTTTGTAGTATTCGCTCTACTTAAAGGATTCCAGCTGGTATCAAAGTATATCCGGCTGTAATAGTAGTATATATAGTTTCTCATCGTAACTCTGTAGTAAGCTTGTAAGAGTCTTGAAAACTTTGAGTTGAGAAATAATATATACAAGTATCTTGAAATTATTCTCTTGTGTTTCTCTTATGTTACTTAGTATATTATAACTAACTCTTAAAAGATCTATGCTTCTTGAGTGTTTTTAGTGAGTTGAGAGAAAATACTTATGTTGAGTATAAAAACCGATCTTGCACCTTGAGATATATAATAGACAACCCAGAGCTAGTATTTTTGGGTGGATTATTTGTAGGATCCGCTAGGGGTGTTCAAAATCTGATATCTGAAACTATCCAAAATTCTATCCGCATCTAAATCCGAATAAATCAATCCGAATCCTTATTCGGATATTCGGATCAAATTTCATCCAAATCCGAATTCCTTATTCGAATTTCGGATATGACAATTTTTTTATTCGGATATTCGGATCGGATTTCATCCGAATCCGAATTCCTTATTCGGATTTCGAATATAACAATTTTTTTATTCGGGTTATTCGGATATCCGAATAATCCGAATAAGACTTCAACTATTTCTAACCCAATACTCATTACTCAACTATCTATCATGTTTTCAACTTAATGCACAATAATATTTACACATTTTAATCATAATTTTAAATAAATATGCAATAATCGACCGTCATTCTAAATTAGAGATTCTAATCTTCGGGTTCCATACAATACCTATTATGTTTTAATTTTGAACTTGCGTACAAGTCAATTTTTTTATTTTATATCTTTTATTGTGATCTCCAACTTATAAAATATTAAAATAAAAATTAGCAAAAAACAAAACCAAAAACAAAATATAGAAAAAAAATGTTATATGGTTTATTCGGATAAATTAGGATCATTCAGATATATCCGAATATTGAATTCGGATAAATTCATATCAGATAGAAAAATCCTTATTCGGATCGTGTCGGATTTTGGATAGGGTCATGAAAAATTCAAATCCGAATAATCCGTTATCCGATTCGATGAACACCCCTAGGATCCGCTAATGACTCCAGTTGTGAAAAAAATATATTTTCAAGAACTTTTTACTCGAAATGATAGGAAGACGGATCATCTTTTTTATAAAAATTCTTATTTTTTTATTTTCATAATCACATTCTTGTTTAATATCACTATAACTCTCGTTATACACAGAAATGCCATTTAAATTATAAATAAACTTTTTTAGTTTTGGTAAAATTTATTTTTTTTGTGGACAGCAGAGCTACTACCAATAATATCGGATTCTTCATTGACGAATAATGTAAAAATTTCGTTTTAACTATTAAAAACAACAGTTATAAAATATTGTAAATCTTTATTATCAGAAATATCGATAAAATGAGTATACGTAGACATTTTATACGATAATCGTATATAACTTTGAATTCTCAGTTTTGAAGAAATCATATTTTTTAATCATCAAACGTTATATTACTAGATAAACTAAGAACATGCTAATATATTTATCTTTTAATGGTAGATATTATCTTTTAATGGTAGATATTTTTCGACATGTTAATATATTTATCTTTTAATGGTAGATATTAACTGACATTTTTAAAAATTTTAAAGAATTTTAAGAAGAAGGTTTTGAGAGAATGTAAAAATTTTAAGGGTTAATATGGTATTATATAGGGGAAAATAAAATTATATTAAATTTTTAAGTATTAAAAAATAATAAATATTAAAAATCTCATATTTTTGATATTTTTAAAATATGGGGCGAGGAGTGAGATTTTAGTAAATACGGGCAAGAGATTCTCATAATCACTCGCTGACTCAACGAGGGAATGCTCGACACATTAGCAATAGGGGCGAGGGATAACACTTGGGCGAGAGATTATGTCATTACCTCGCCGGGCACATTTCCCCAGACGAGGGATTCCCCTACTCCCTTGTCATGTCAGCAAAGGATGACATCTGACGGGCAATGATTTTTTTATTTATTTCAGTTTTGACCGGTTATTTTAATAATTTAGTTTGATCAATTGGTTAGTTTGGTAATTTCCAAAAAAAACAAAAAAAAACTGAACAAATACGGCCTTTCAACGAGACGCATCAAAAACCCTCCAAAACCCTCAAATCTGCAGCCTCAAGAACACCCACACAAATACTCATTCTCTGCATACCGATCTGAAATTGAAATCAACAAAATGGGAAAGCTACCACCATCACTAAGAACCCACAAGAACATAGTGCTCCCTGTTCGATCCCTACTGAAAACGTTCAATCATCCCCTCAACAATCACAATCACAATCACCATCACAATCCTCTGACCATCATGGCCGGAGAAAGCCCAGATCAACCACCACCACCACCGCTGCCCACCGCCCATCTCCGCCTGTGACCTTCTCTTCCTCCGACATCTCTGCCGCTAAAACCCTATTCACCTCCCTCACCACCACCACCAACTACTCATCACTTCTAAACAACCGATTCTGCAACTCGGTCCTCGAATCGTTCTCCTCTGTTTCCTCGAACGTTCAAGATTCAATCGCTTTGCTCAATCACATGACGAAAGTCTACCCTTCGTTCACCCCTGATAAAACATCTTATCATATACTCTTATCCCAATCTTGCACAAAGCCCAATTTTGATCTTTCGAATGTTAATCAAACCCTAAACCTAATGGCGTCAAAAGGGTTTCAACCTGATAAGGTTGCTACTGATGTTGCGATTCGGAGTCTTTGCTCCAATGGGCATGAAGATCACGCGATTGAGCTGATTAAGAAGCTGTCAGAGGCTCAACTGACGAAGCCTGATGCATATACTTACAATTTTTTGGTGAAAAGATTGGTAAAGGTTCGAACTTTGAGTAGTGTTAGTTTGTTTATTGATGAAATGAGAAAGGGGTTTGATGTGAAACCTGATTTGGTGACTTATACTATCTTAATTGATAATGTTTGTAATGGGAAGAATCTACGCGAGGCGATGAGGTTGCTAGAGGTTTTGAAAGAGGAAGGGTTAAGCCTGATTGTTATCTTTATAACACAATTATGAAAGGTTATTGTATGTTGAGTCATGGGGGTGACGTGTTGAGGGTTTACAGGAAGATGATTGAGGAAAAGATAGAGCCTGATTTGGTTACTTATAACACTTTGATATTCGGGTTGTCGAAATCGGGCAAGGTTAAAGATGCTATGAGGTTCCTTAAAGCGATGGCGAAAATGGGCCATTTTCCTGATGTGGTCACGTATACTTCGTTGATGAATGGTTGTGTAGAGATGGAAATGCGCTTGGTGCATTGGAACTATTGGGGGAAATGGAAGATAAAGGATGTAGCCCGAATGAGTGTACGTACAACACTTTGCTTCATGGGTTGTGTAAGGGGAAGGAGTTGGATAAAGGGGTTGAATTGTATGGTGTGATGAAGGAAAACAATATGAAACTTGAGTCGGGGTCGTATGGGACATTATTGAGGACGCTTTGTAAAAGTGGTAAAATTGCAGAGGCATATGAAGTGTATGATTATGCTGTAGAGAGTAAAAGTTTGACAGATGTTGCTGCTTATACGACGTTAGAGAGTACACTTAAGTGGCTGAAGAAAGCTAAAGAACAAGGCCTTGCTGTTTGATGATTGAGCTGGTACTCTGTTATGTCTTCATATCTTCTTACTTATTTGTATTCATCATCAAGATTATTTTCCTGCTATAAGCTTTTTTCCTGCAAAAGATGCCCCCATTCAATTACTTATTGTTGCATAGTTGATAGAAAAAGAAAGCAAATTTCATCATTTATTGGTTAGGAATAGTCTTTCCTAAATATGTTCATGACCCGACTTCTATCCGGATTCTTGTTGAACTATGGAACATTGTAAAGTTTGCTTAACGAACATTAATAGTCATAGACGCGTATTAAACAGTGTAATTTCAAGTGATTCAAAATTGTGAGGTGTGGGTTGAAATATTGAATAGTTCTTTTGGTTTTATTTCCATAGGAAGGAAATCAAATAGAAGCTTGGTTTGCATAGAGTTTGTTGATAGGCATTCACTTTAGGTTTGCTTAAAGCTTAGTTAAAAAGCGCGCCTAGTTCGTTTGTGTATGTAGGGGCCATAAGGAGAGCTTTGAACAGAAGTCACAGACGGGCACCAAAAAACGGCTTAAGGTGACTTTTAGTGCATCAGGATGTTGTAAAACAAGACTTTTAAGCTGTAAATGTAGGTAATTTATATATTAAATAATATATAAAGCATATTTATAGTTAAATTTATGAGTAGGTGATTGTAAAAATGTATGTGAAATATAAGAAGAATAATTTAAGCGCCTTGCGCCTTGCACCATTAGTGGTGTGCGTTTGCGCTTTGGTTTTGACCTTGTTGTCTTTGTGCGCCTCTTGTTTTTTTAAAACCAAGGCTATAAATTGAGCTTGATGGTCATGGTTAGAGCCCATTATCATTGTTCCTTGCTTCTAGCTTTTTTTTTTGTTTGTGATTTTCATCAAGTAGTGACTTAGACAAGTGTAAACAGGAAGTTGTTTGGTTCTTGTGTGAGTTGTGTCCCACTTTAGTTAATACTAGAGATGGTAATATAGATGGGTTGGGTTGTGGAACAGGTTGATGCTGGTAGTTTCTCGGTACGAGTTGGGTTGGGTTGGGTTGGGTTGGGTTGACCCAAATACTTCTGTCCATTTTTTTAAAAGAACTTACAAATGATTAATGTGTTAAATCTGATCACTAGAACTGTAACATACAATAAGACTAAATTCTTTTGAATAAACTTTCGACGACTTTAGAATCGTTCAATGAAGAACACAACCCAACAAGACCATAAACGAATTTCACAAAGGAAGAGAACCCTAACCCAAGTACCATAAAACATGTGACGGTGAATTTTTACCGACCATTAACATAAAACCCCTAAATATCTTTATTGATACATGAACACTTTGCTTTTCGTGGTGAGCCAAAATCCCTCCTTAGAATATTTACTCATGACTACAGCTATGAAAATGAACACCATCGAAGTGACCATGAGGACAAGACCACATTTCGATGGTGGACTCTGTATGCTGCCATTATCTTCCATGATCTCAGCGGTCGGGCTGGATGGTTCATCCTGACCCATGAGCTTGTTGTACTCGGCCTCCATGCAAAGCGGTCCGCAAGGCAAGCTTATAGACCTGCTATGAGAGTTTTGTCTCACATAGGTTTTAGCCATTTGAGATTAAACCTGTAGAAAGGGGGTTAGTTTTGATTGGGTATTTATAGAATAAAACACAAGGAAACATAACAGATTACTAAGTTGATTAGGGCATGTGATGAGATCTCCTTAAAGAACGTGTTTCTTGATGGCAACAAAGGCTTTATTAGTTCCAATTTATCTAATCCCCACCATCATTATCATCATGCATGTTTATATTTTAACTATGTACATGTTTGTTAAAACTGTGGGATATATATGTACAACCAATTGGCGATGTAGCTTTATAATTTTAATAGTATGCTTTAATACAAAGAATTGTTACTTAAATCACCAACGTCTAGGGTTTGTGGATTCATGCACCTAGATTATGGGTGCGACTTTAAGAAAACCTCCTTAGGCGTCGTACTGGTGGTTTGCTGTCTTTATGGGCGCTATTGACTTTCAACACAACTAATCCGAGTCTTTACTCTAACTATTGATGTGGTCACACTATGATCTTTTGATTGATTTATGTGGATGGTATTATTATTTTCGGCTCTTTTAATGAGATGATATGCAATATTATTACTTCTATTGACATGGTCACCCTACGGCCTTTTAATTGTTTCTATTTTAAGGACGGTATGTTTAGGAATTTGAAGAGATGTCTAATTACTAGCAAACCACTAGTTTTGTTGACACCAAATCCAAAGTCGTAGGATACCACGAGTTGAAGACTCCTAGTTTTATGTCTTGTTAGTGTTTTATAGTACCGAACTTACAATAGATCAATCATCTGTTAGGGATCCGGGTTCAGATCGACACACAAACACAATCAAACTGCGAGAGAAAATAATAACAAAGATGAACATGCGAGATTTAACGTGGTTCGGTCGATGTGACCTACGTCCACGGGCTGCGACCAGGATAATACTTTTATTGCTTTCTGCCTCACTCATGAGGAATTACAAGTACAATCCTACTTCTAATAAATAAAAATGAAGTTGTACAGGTGGCAGCATATTACCCCTCCTCCACTTTTAGTTTCCCGCCTATGACCCATAACTTCCATTAACGGGTCGCGGACCTTACTTGGATCCACATCTTTCACCAAAAAAACCCCTAATTATATCATCTCTTTCATCTCCATTATCACAAGAAATACATTCACCCTTCCCACACCAGTTACTTCCTCCTATATTCAGAGAAAATCAACAAATCCACCATCCTTCACCCGTTTATATGACCGATTTCATCTATGATGACCCCTGATGTCGACAACGGCGTGGAAGAAGGTGTTTTTGGTGGTGCTGTTTGACAGATCCGCTAGGTTAGTACTTTCTGATCATTATACTTTAGCATGTTCGATTCATAACAGAAGGTTGCTTAGTATCGAAGGTGTTTCATGGCTATTTTATCATGATAATAAGAACATCCATCTACAGTTTGTTTTGATGGTACCATCAGATGCTATTATTTATGTCAAATGACCTTATGTATGTTGTTGTAACATATAAGTTAATGGATGATAAAAAAATTTTATTACATGGGTTAATTGATACGGTATCAACCGACCATCTTTGGGTCCATTAACACTCAAAAACAACCACGGAAACTCCCCACTTCTTGACATAGGAGCACTCGAGAAGATCCGGTCAGGCAACATCACAGTCGTCCCGGGATCAAGAGATTCACCGATAAAAATTTGGGCTTCATGTAAGCATAAAAATCCAATCTTGGTTACTGTTTTGCATCATCTTGATCATCTGTGATTATTGAAGTATTGAACTAATGGAAATTTGATCTTTTTATTGAACTTTGGGTTTCATATGTTGAATTTTTCGTTTTTTCTCAAACTATTTTTAAAAAACATTATGCTACTATCTTTTTCATTCATATTGTAATATTCGATAAATGTTCTTTCAATATTCTTTTCATATTTTATTTTTGGTTCAACATTTGAGCATACATCATTGGGTTTAATTCATCTTATTCTGTTGCCTCTAACAAAGTTATAAACGAATTAACCTCTATGATGTTCAATATAAAAGAAATATTTGATAGAAAAAATATTAAAAAAAGATAATTGTTAACCTTGTATTCAATTTGCTCTTTCATCTTTAGTTTTTTATGATAATTGTTAACCTTGTATTCAATTTGTTCTTATTTTTTAGAACAATTACTAGAGGTGGCAGATTTCTTTTGTTAACTTATTTTTTAGAACAATTACTTTTGCTGAAAATGGGTTCTCAAAACATCATTTCAGGCAAAGTAAGTCAAAGTCTATGGCCTATGTCAAAGTCTTGAAGCATAAATAAAGCTAAATACACGGGTTTCCAAAGACACCATTTCCCAATGTTTTGTATCATTTTACACTATGCTGCAGGTTTTACACTATTTCCCAACTCTTAAAACAATGTCAAAGTCTATGGCCTATGTCAAAGTCTTGAAGCAAATATTATGACCTATGGATCAATATTATTATTAATATAAATCTGTAATAACTATTATTAAATATAATAATCGACAATATCATTTCAATAATTCCTTAATTATATACTTTCGTGAACTAATTTTTATATGTTGAAAATTTTATAATAATTTAAATGCATACAGGTTTATATTTAATTACCATTATAATAATTAACATATATTAATATATGATACACTCATACGTCAATATATAAGTTTTGTTTTCTATATTACCAAATTAATAAATTATCACAAATATTAACAAACTACTCATTATCTTTCATGCAATTATATATGTAAACAATTTACTTATTCAAGTCATTCTATTTAAATACTTTTTTTACGCACTAATACATTAAAACTTCCGCATTTACAAAAAATCATAAAACTACTTAAACTTTAAAAATGTACTTGATTTCGTTTATTAACTGCTAATTCATTTTCAATATTTAATATATAATGCATTATATAAACTATTTCTGTTATATTTAAGTTTTAAAACCACTAATTAATACCCTTTATTTAAATGATAACTAATTTTATATTTAAACACTCACATTATTACAAAATGATACATCCTAAATTACATTCACTAATTAAAAGAAGTCAAATTTAATTCTTGTATTTTAGGCAATAAAACATTAAAACCTTCCGCATTTATAAAATTCATAAAATACTTTAATTTTAAAATTGTACTCAAAGACACCATTTCCCAAACATACCATTTCCCAATGCTTGGAAAGGCAAATGAGTGTTCTATGCTGCAGGTTTTACACCATTTCTAACTTTTAAAGTAAATGTCAAAGTCTATGGCCTATGAATCAATATTATTATTAAATATAAATCTGTAATAATTATTATTAAATATTATAATCGACAATATCATTTCAAAAATTCCTTAATTATATAATTTTGTGAACTAATTTATATATGTTGAAAACTTAATAATAATTATATGCATACAAGTTTATATTTAATTGCCATTATAATAATTAACGTATATTAAATATATGATACACTCATACGTCAATATATAAGTTTTGTTTTCTATATTACCAAATTAATAAATTATCACAAATATTAACAAACTACTCATTATCTTTCATGCAATTATATATGTAAACAATTTACTTATTTAAGTCATTCTATTTAAATATTTTTTTAGGCAATAAAACATTAAAACCTTCCGCATTTACAAAAAATCATAAAACTACTTAAACTTTAAAATTGTACTTGATTTCGTTTATTAACTGCTAATTCATTTTCAATATTTAATATATAATGCATATTTTCAGTTATATAAATTCATTTGTTTAATATATAATGCATATTTTCAGTTATATAAATTATTTCCATTATATTTAATTTTCAAAAACACTAATTAATACCCTTTTGTTTAAATGATAACTAATTTTCAAATCTAAACTCTCACATTATTACAAAATAATACATTCCTAAATCACATCCTAAATTACATTCAATAATTAATAAAAGTAAAAGTCAATATTTATATTTTAGGCAATAAAACATTAAACCTTTCACATTTACAAAAAATCATAAAACTACTTAAACTTTAAAATTGTACTCAATTTCATTTATTAACTGCTAATTTCATTTTCAATATTTAATATATAATGCATATTTTCAATTATAAAAATTCATAAAACTACTTAAAATTTAAAATTGTACTCAATTTCATTTATTAACTGCTAATTTTATTTTCCATATTTAATATATAATGCATATTTTCACTAAGTAATACCCTTTTGTTTAAATGATAACTAAATTTCAAATTTAAACACTCACATTATTACAAAATGATACATCCTAAATTACATTCACTATTTAAAAAAAGTAAAAGTTAATTTTTGTATTTTAGGCAATAAAACATTAAAATCTTCTGTATTGCAAAAATTATAAAATACTTTAATTTTAAAGTTGTACTCAATTTCTTTTATTAACTGCTAATTTCATTTTACATATTTAATACGAAAACTCAATAATTGTATTTTAGTCAAAAATACATTGATAATATCATAAATACTTTCCATTATTTTAGAACTTACATTGTTTATAAATACTTGCATGCATAACTCATTTTCCTTCATCATTCATCATAACTTTACGAAATAATACTCATGGATTCCAATAAAATACTTTTTTGAAAGATTTAGACGTTCTTAAGGAGGATTATACCTTGAAAGTTCGAATCCTCAGCCTATGGAAATGTCAAAGCTTCAAGCATCCTAATGATTTTTTCTCTGTGGAGTTTATAATCATTGATGAGGAGGTATTTACCAATAACAATAAATTTCATCTTCAAACATCCTAAAACATCTAAGTTATGTTTTCTGATTGTTTTCTAATTCAGGGTACGAAATTTCAAGGCAGCATTTAAAAAAAATTTCAGAATGTTTCAAGATTTCTTACATGAAAAAGAGTGTTTGTTTGTGTATAAACCGACTTTAGCTCATAATCCACAACATACAAATACGTCAAGAGTGCACAAAAGGTTTGTTTCAATAGCAACACTATGGTGTCAAAATGCTACAACTTTGATGGACCTGAACATGGCTTTGATTTTGTAAACTTTCACACCATTCTGGAAAATCAAGTTGATGCGACTGAAACAATTGGTATGTTATATTATGTTTTCATTATTTTTTATATGTAATATGGTATTCTTACTTAATACAATTCTTTTTTATAGATGTTATCGGCTATGTTGTTGGAAATATTACAAAAGAGATGACCCCTATTAAAATCGGCAATGAATCCCAAAGAATGAACCTTCTATTAGAAGATTTGGAGTTTGAACTTATACATTTTCTTTATTTTATCATATTTTTATAACCTATTTATATCACCTACATGTATTTACTAAGGTTGAATTATTTGAAGGAACCGTCAATTGAATGTAACCTTGTGGGGTGAATATGCCGACAAGCTGATCAACTATGTTCAAAACAATCCAACTGATTCTATATTGGTTATCATTTTGCAATTTGCAAAAGTGAAGAATTGGCAAGGTAATTCTCATATTCATATTCTCTTTTGCTATAACTTTTAATAAATCCTAAATAATTGTATATACTTACTGACTTCGTCCTCTATCCAATAGGAACAACAAGCGTTACCAATTCCTTCTTTGCTGCTAAACTATTTATCAATGATGACATTGAAGATATTAACTCATTCAAGAAAAGGTTTTGACTACTTTTTATATTTTGTTTAACATATCATACAATTGATTACAATTACTTTGTTTATCAGATTGCTTGCACAATCAGTGGTTGAAACATCATCAAGTCAACGTGGGTTTGGTTCATCCATTGTGTCATCTGTTGAAGATGAATTTCTCAACAAAATTGATTTTAAGTTTTTTATAGTATCCCTTATTAGGTATCCCTCATTACCTTTATAATTTTTTTAGAGTATTTTAAGTTTATAACTGAATTTTAAAAATTATAAACTTGAATCTACTTTATATTCTTATTAGTGAATCAAAAAATAATTCTTCCTCAAATGTGGAGATTCTTGATATTCAAATTATCGAAGAATTGAAGAAGATGTTAGATTCAGAAAATGAACTGGTAAAATCGTATAGAATGACAAGAGATTGTTTTACCAAAAATCCAAATGTGGAATTAAAATTACACCTGATACGGAAAAGACAACAAGATGGAAGAACATATAACTTACCAACTTCATCTGAAGTTGCTGCATTGATTGTTGGTGACATTGGAGATTCAATAGACAAAATAGATATCGTTGTGAAAACAAAATCAGGCCATCTTCAACGAATAAGCGAGCTACATCCATCATATCTTGCCCTTCAATATCCACTGTTGTTTCCACATGGTGATGATGGCTACCGAGTTGACATCCCTCACAGAGAAGTAACAAACCTAAACAAAACAACACGTCTAAACACATCAATGAGAGAGTTCTTTTCTTACATAATTCAAGATAGACTAAATTATTTCTCATTGATTCTAAATTCAAGGAGACTTTTCCAACAATTTTTAGTCGATACATATACCATGATTGAAAACGAGAGACTCTGTTTTATACGTAGAAAGCAACAAATTCTTAGATGTGCGTCCTATGAACATCTACTTAAAGAGCAACATGCTGGAGGTACAAATGTATCTAACATTGGACAACGTATAATATTGCCTTCTTCTTTTACCGGTGGAGCTCGGTACATGATGCAGAATTATTTAGATGCAATGTCTCTTTGTAAGTTTTTTGGCTATCCAGACTTCTTCATAACTATAACATGTAATCCTAAATGGCCAGAAGTTAAAAGGCATCTTAAAGATACTACTCTTAATCCAGAAGATAGGCCTGACATCTTGTGTAGAATATTTCAAATCAAGTTAGATGCAATCATAAAAGACCTAAAGAAAAGATCATTACTCGGAAAAGTGCAAGCAAGTAAATGAATGAAAAACTATACATACATTTTTTACATACATACATAACAAATTGTTGTTGTTTCTTCTCAACTTAAGTGTTCTCATTTTTTTCTCATAATTCGTGTAGTTGTTTATACTGTGGAGTTTCAAAAGTGTGGATTTCCCCACGCTCATATATGTTTGTTTATGCACCCGGATCACAAGCTTCCTACAGTTGAACATATTGGTAAATTTATTTCTGCTGAAATTCCAGACAAGAATGATGATCCAGAGTTATATAAACTTGTAAGCGAGTTCATGATACATGGACCTTGTGGTTTTGATAACATGAAATGTCCGTGCATGGTTGATCAAAGGTGCTCAAAAAACTTTCCAAAGAAGTTCTCGAATGATACTACTCTTGATTCGAATGGCTTTCCCGTTTATAGAAGAAGAAATTCCGGTTGCTTTGTAGAAAAATCAGGTGTTAAATTAGATAACAGAATTATGGTAGCATATAATAAAGATCTTTTGAAAAGATATCAAGCCCATATAAATGTAGAATGGTGTAATCAAGCAGGTTCCATTAAGTATTTGTTTAAATATATTAACAAAGGTCCTGATAGAGCTACGGTTTCTATTGTACAAGATAACAACAATGAAGATTGTGACACTCAAGTAGATGAAATAAAAGAGTTTTATGATTGTAGATATATATCTGCATGTGAGGATTCATGGAGGATATTCACATTTGACGTTCATTACAAATATCCTTTTGTTATGAGACTTCCTTTTCATCTTCCTGACCAACAACCAATTATATATAGTGCGGATGATGATATTGAAAATATGCTCAATAAACCATCAGTTACTTCTACGATGTTCTTAGGTCGGATGCAGTGTAACCACAGAAATCAAACAGCACGACAACTTACGTATGTTGAGTTTCCTACCAAGTTTGTGTGGAAACTTGATCAACGTAGTTGGCAACCACGGAAAAAAGGATTTTCTATAGGTAGAATTCATTCGGTTTCTCCTGCACTTGGTGAAGCATATTTTTTAAGAATTCTTTTAAACAAAGTGAAATGACCAAAATCATTCGAAGATATTAGAACTGTTAATGGACACATATGTCCTACATTTAGGGATGCATGTTATCCACTTGGTTTTTTGGATGATGACATGGAATACATCGAGGCAATTGAAGAAGCAAGCCATTCAGGTTCTGGTTGTTACTTGCGTAACTTATTTGCTACAATGCTTTTGTCTAACACTCTATCCAGACCAGAATTTGTGTGGGAAAGAACATGGAAGTACCTATCAGATGATATTCTTTTTAGACAACAAAGATTACTAAAGCATCCAGGTATATATTTAAATTAATTATCATAACATTTACTTTTTACTATAGTTCTTTTTTAATTAATGATTTTCAATTTTACAAGTTTAACACTGAATGATGATCAAATTAAGAATCTCACTCTATTTGAGATTGAGAATTTTTTACTTAGAAATAATTCAACCCTAAGAAGATTTACAACAATGCCTTACCCTGATAATGATTCATTATCTTCTTCAAATAATCGTTTAATTAGTGAGGAGCTATGTTATGATACAACGATTCTACAAGGGGAGTTTCAAAATCTTCGAAAGGCATTGACAGATGAACAAAGAGAAATTTTTCAAGAAATCATGTCAGCAGTTGAAGATGGAAAAAAAGGTGTTTTTTTGTATATGGTTATGGTGGAACTGGGAAGACCTTTCTATGGAAGACATTATCAGCAGCAATAAGATGTAAAGGTCAGCTTGTATTGAATGTTGCATCGAGTGGAATAGCCTCTTTGTTGCTCACTGGAGGTAGAACAGCACATTCTAGATTTCTAATACCATTAAATCTTAATGAAGATTCCATTTGTCATATCGCACCAAATAGCGACGTGGCACGTTTGTTAAAGCAAACAAAATTGATTATATGGGATGAAGCACCGATGGTCCATAAACATGCCTTTGAAGCCTTAGATAGAACAATGAAAGACATTCTAGGGTCTAATTCTTCTTTGAATAGAGAAAAACCATTTGGAGGTAAAGTCATAGTTTTTGGTGGTGATTTTAGACAAATTCTACCGGTTATTCCAAATGGAATAAGACAAGAAATCGTGAATTCTTCTTTAAGTTCATCCTATATCTGGAGTGCATGCAAACTCCTTAAGTTGACCAAAAACATGAGGTTAACCTTGGGAAGTGATAAATCAAAAATGGAAGAAACAAGGAATTTTGCTAAATGGTTGTTAGATTTAGGAGAAGGAAAAGTTGGTGATAGTGATGATGGTGAGGCAATTATTGACATACCCGATGATCTTATAATTAATGAATCACCGGATCCAGTTTCAAGCTTAATTGACTTCGTATATCCTTCAATTCTACAACAATTCAAAAATCCACAATTCTTTCGTGAAAGAGCAATTCTAGCACCGAAGAATGAAACAGTTCAAGAGATTAATGATCGTTTACTCTTAATGTTTCCTGGAGATGAGAAGGAGTACCTCAGTTCAGATAGTATTTGTCAAACAGAAAGTTTGAATGATTCGTTACAAGAAAATATGTACTCACCTAACGTTCTAAATGGTCTAAAAATTTCAGGTCTTCCAATCATCGTTTAGTACTAAAGGTGGGTGTTCCAGTAATGTTATTGAGAAATATTGACCAGAGAAGTGGTTTATGTAATGGGACAAGATTACAGGTCATATCACTTCGTAATCGAGTCATAGAGGCAGAAGTAATATCTGGATCAAATATTGGAGCTCGAACATTCATCCCAAGAATTAATTTGATACCATCAGACAAAAGGATTCCATTCAAATTTCAAAGAAGGCAATTTTCAATTTCAGTGTGTTTTGCAATGACAATCAATAAAAGCCAAGGACAATCTCTATCCAAAGTTGGTTTGTTTTTGAGGCAACCAGTATTCACACATGGTCAACTGTACGTGGCGTTGTCTAGGGTTACAAGTAAAGATGGAGTTAAACTCCTAATATTAGATAAAGATGGTAGATCTACAAATAAAACATCAAATGTTGTGTATAAAGAAATATTTAGAGATTTATAATTAATGCAAGTTTTTTTTAAATATGCATATTTGTTCAACCCGTGTATTACACGGGCAATAACCTAGTACATAATATAAATAGAGAAAATTAGGGTTTACAACTTAATCTCCAAGAAAACCCTAATGGGTCAAAATTAAATAAAAACGGGCCAGGTCTTTAATTTAATTAATCCGCCATTTAGTTGTCTTTTAACCCGAGCCCAAATCAAGACTCCACAAATCTAACAATCTCCCGTTTGGAGGCTTGATCATCTTCAAACTGTCTTCTCTTATGAACACTTGTACCTCTTGTAATCTTTCTAGTCTTCCTGGTTATAGCGGCCTTCTCACCAGTTAACCTAAAGGCAACACATCAGTCACGGTTGTATTTGCCCCTGACCCGTTCTCCATCCCTACTGGCTCCCACTGAAACAAACTACTAGATCCTGGAACACCGTGAGAACAACACTCTCCATATTTAGCAAGTAGTTATCTGGAGAAATATTATTAGATGGAATATTAGTTCTTTTAACCCACTGTCGTCTAGGAACTGTAACTGAAGCACAACCTGTGCTCCCACTGCCACGAAATCCTTTAACTGGTTTTCCTGAACTCTTCCATGCATATTCACCCTAAATCTTTTCTATGACTCTAGGTTTCTTACTTGCAAAGCAAACCTTCTTTTGCCCACGAGATTCTGTGAACTGGATTTTAGTCTTCTTCCGAACTGGAACGTCATTTCCTTCGGATAGTAAACCGATCATATACAATGAACCCATTTTCTTTCCACGAGCAATGACAAGATTCCCTTTAACAACTTTCCACTGCTTATTCCTGAACTTAACCTCATGTCCTATTCATCCAACTGATTGACAGAAATCAATTTCTTTTTCAAATCAGGAACCACTCTGACATCTTTCAAAGTCAATGAACCAGTTGAAGTAACTAAATTTATGTCACTCATGCTCGTAATATCAAGAGCATCATTGTTCGCCAGTCTTACCTTACGAAAATCACTTTTTTTAGATTCTGTAATGCTTCGCTGCTGTAGGTAGCATGAAACGAAACTCCAGAATCCATGACCCAGGAATCCTCACTGCTCTCCACGCTACAAATTAAAGCATCATCGTCTGAGTAGTCTGCTGCAGTGTTAACTTCTTTTTTATCATTCAGACACTGATTCCTGAAGTGTCCTACCTGTTTACAATTCCAACATGTCACATCATTCCGAGCCCTAGATTGACTTCTTTTTTCTGTTCTTGCTCCCACTACCTCTGTTATTCTTTCTTCCTCTACCAACATTAAGTAATTCACTTGATGATTCACCTGAATTTCTTCGTCTGACATCTTCGCTCATAATGATATCCCGAATCCCTTTTAAAGTGAACATGCTGGTGGAACTAGTAATCGTTGTAACAGTACCAGCCCAGCTATCAGGCAATGATGATAACAGTAGTAGAGCCTGAACCTCGTCCTCGAATTTGATGCCAACTGACCCAAGTCTTGAAAAAATAGAGTTCAAGTTGTTGATGTGCATTAAAACTGAACTTCCCTTTTTCGTCTTTGTATTAACAAGCTCTCGAATCAAGAAAACTTTATTTGCTGCCGAAGGCTTCTCGTACATATTAAATAACGCATCAATGATACCTTTCGCTGTAGTTTCCTTCAGAATGTTGAACGCAACATCCTTTGTCAGCGACAACCTAATAACCGCCTTGGCCTTTTTATCTAAAGTTTCCCACTTAGTTGCTTCCATCTTTTCTGGTTTATCACCCAAAACAACATCCAAGTCTTTCTGAACAAGCAAATCCTCCATTTGCATTTTCCACCAACCAAAGTCGTTTTTATTACTTCTCAATCTGAAGTTTTCCGCTCTCAGTAATTATCTCAAACTACAATCTGTTTACCAATTAAGTCTAAGACTAAAAATAGTGTTTAACACAACTGTGGCCGGCTGCCTGAACTTGCGTGTTGTTCTAATGAACACTACCCTTTTTTTTCTCAGTCTTAAAAAAAATAATAAACAAACAAGTTCAACAATGCGCTTGAAATTTCACGATTTTGAATCTTGGTAACTATATTAAACCCGATCTTTGCTACACTATCACAGATCTTGATAACCACACCAAGGTAAATACTAATACCAAAACACGATTATAAACCCGATAACCAATAATCAGAAATAAATAAACAAAGTATACCTTTTGTTCTTATCTTGAAATAATCAATCAAACACAAGAAGGTTTTGCTGACTTTTGATCTTTTATTTGGGAAGTGCAAACCAAAAAAAATTAGTGCTTTTTCTTTCCCTTCTCTTTATTCGATGCCCAAACAAGCAAGCGCACACACACCACAAACTTAATGGCTTTTTTCGATGTGATGCACCTTCGAGAACACAAAGAAAGAAAACAAAACAAAGGTTGACTTTTTTTTGGTGTGTTGTAAACGTAGGTAGGGTAGGGTGATGAATATGAGAACCGCGTTAACCAGGGGCAGCCTAACCATAATTTGCGTTTTCCTCTCGCGTTGTGTTTCCCGTGTGTAATGAGCCGTAGCTCTGATACCACTTGTTAGGATCCGGGTTCAGACTGACACACAACACAATCGAACTGTGAGCGGAAATAATAACAAAGATGAACACGCGAGATTTAACGTGGTTCGATCGATGTGACCTACGTCCACGGGTTGCAACCAGGATAATATTTTTATTGTTTTCTGTCTCAAACGTGAGGAATTACAAGTACAATACACAATATAAATAGAGAAAATAGGGTTTACAACTTAATCCTCAAGAAAACCCTAATGGGCCAAAATTAAATAAAAAACGGGTCAGGTCTTTAATTAATTAATCTGCCATTAAGTTGTCTTTTAACCCGAGCCCAAATCAAAACTCCACAAACCCAACATCATCTTTAACTTTTTATATAAGGATGATCATCAACTATTACACTTTATTATTCTTAAGCATATTCTTTGTTACAATCATTGGTGTTGTAGATGTGTTGATCATGTGTTTTAACTGTGATATTTAAATAAAACAAACAAACATACACAGTAAAGTGTCACTCAAGTAGTGAGATTTGGAAGGGCGAAATGAAAGCAAGTCTTACCCTTGTCTTGAAAGATAGAGAGACTGATCCCGATGAAACCCCCTGCTTGCACAAAGGTTATTAGGGACATAAAACATGTAATATTATCGAAACACATCATATTTGGATGTCTATTAAAAAGGTTGTTCAAACACTTGTTGGTTCACTAGTGGTTATTGCATGTTTTTTAGAGGTAACTTGTTATTTTGGTTTTTCAGCATCAGAAGAACCCCCCCCCCCCCCACCCCATAGTGTTAAGGTGATTATCACGGTGATG
Organism: Flaveria trinervia; assembly: GCA_025506515.1. Taxonomy (NCBI): domain Eukaryota; kingdom Viridiplantae; phylum Streptophyta; class Magnoliopsida; order Asterales; family Asteraceae; genus Flaveria; species Flaveria trinervia. The sequence continues at coordinate 56,497,632 of CM046458.1, forward strand.
CTAATGTTGTTGAAACATGTTGACTACAAATCTACTGATTGAGCATAATCCTTCGCTACGAATCTACGTATCTAGATTGATATCCATTTTGTTTGAAAAAAATAGAGATGATTGGCTACGTTTTACTTTTGTTGAAATCTTCACCAAGGTTTGTAGTCATCTCTTTGGAATGATATTTCACTGGTTTGTATGTTCGACATACATTCGTTCAAATTGTGAGGTTAGCAAAAATGTAAGTTAGGACATGTAAATGTATTTAGAGTTTTTATTAGGGCTATTTACAAACCGAACCGAACGTAAGTCTGCTCAAACTTGGTTCGTTTACATGGTTCGATTTGGTTTGTATTTACAAAAACAACAAAAATTAAAAACACGTATCAGATTTAAATGTCATTCTTGTCACATTGCACTAGCACCTATCCGGTATAAATAAATATTGAATGCTTAATTATCATCTCTTAGTGGAATACTTTGTGTCCGGTGTAGCAGGAATTTGATGCATTAAAAAAATCAATATTGTTATATAATATTAGCCTTAATTACATAAAAGTTGTGTAAAGATAAACATGAAGTTGTGTTGTTCTTAAGATAGTGTTCAACTTTATATAGAAAGAGATTTTTCTTGTTTATATAGTATTCATGAAAATGTATTGTTGGTAAAAAGTTGTTATGTAATTATCAGAAAACTTTTTTTTTTGCGTGTATTGAATTGAATATGTACGTGGTGAGCAGAGTGATGTTAACATGACTCGGTTTTGAATAAATTTACACTGAAACATAAATAAAAGTAACACGTTAAAACGTTATATTTAGAATTTCATAAGACATTATATGTTAGAAGTTATAAATGTAGACCTATGTTGTATGAAAAATAGTAAAATCTATAGTATACGTGACAAGAGTCCGTTTAAAATTATTTTTTATCAAAAAAATATATATAAAGATAAACATGTTATAACGGTTCAATCAAAATATTAATACAATATATTATTTAGAAATGATACAATATGAAAATATAATAAAACTATGTTTTCGCACCATCCATATGTTTTATCACATGTGCTCATTCCATACGTTACTTGCATCTTCATATTATAAGATCACGAGTTCCAACATCTCATCCATTGCGTCAATTCTTACCATATGACTGCACATGCGCTTGTGTTTTATATCACATTATTTTAACAACTCTGGTTTAAACACTCTAGTTTTGTATCATTTCGTCAATGGATTTACCCGGATAAACAGGTTTAAAAATATTTGTTGACCGTTAAAAAAAGTTGATTATAGTTAAAAGATATCACCTTATTGATTATTGGTCAACTTTGTATTGTACTCCTGGTGAATTTGAATAGGGCGGAGAAACGTTAAAATTTTAAAGGCTTGGTGTCAACATTTTGTACATTAATATTTAGCGGCCTACGGCTTTCAACAACTCAAATTTGAAAAAGATAATGTCAAAATATCGATAAAAATGTTGATTAAAAAAGTTAATGGTAAGTTAAAAATTTTATAAACAATAGTGTGTAATATAAGTTATATAATGCATATGATCACAATTTTAAATGATTCTAGAAAGATTTTGTATCATCGAGAAACCAATTAAATATTGGGTTAAATCATTGTTACATATTTATTCGGGTTATTTTTGTCCTTTTATAATACATTTTTCTTATACTTTTTTCCAATTTAAATTACATTTTTTTTAATTGTTAAATCGTGACTGGTTAGACATAATCTCGGTTTGTGTTTATGTTTTAGACTCTAAAACAATGAAGGCGTAACTTCATTGATTAAAAACTATAGGTCAACGTTTTGACGTTTTTCGTTGATGTAACATATTTGTATGACACGTGAGTTTAAGTAAAGTTTAAAAAAATGTTTTTTGGCATTTAAGACGTCGTAAATTGAGGGTTTGTAATACTATTCTATAAGAAAACATAATATTTAACTTTATTATGGTTTGGTAATGTAAAACAAATATGTTTTACATTTATTTTATGTTTATTATCAACGTTCCGTTCACTGTGTGCGATTGCATCAATGTTTCGATGTTAAATTTTTTTCACGGGTTGATGTTTCCGTTGCAACGCGCAGGTCAAGGAAATATTTAAGTACTCATTTAGTAATGTCAGTGTTTCTTTTTGTCTTTTTCTATATATACTTAGTAATGTTTTCAGTCATGTAGATTGAGTTTGATACCTTGAGTTCGAACCTCTAAGCTATCTGCGTTTCGATCTCTAGTACGTTAACGTCAACATGCAACACACGTAACGTGGTTGGCAACCGCACTGGTACGTGTGGTCACGCCGAATCACACGGGCTACGTTTGTCTTTCTTTTCTTACACTTTTTACATTCAAACTTTTTTTAAAAGTTATTACGTTACAACATGCAAGATACAATATTGTTTCTATTTATGTTTGAAGCGCCGATGTCTAATGTATCTGGCAACACGTGTTATGTAGTTCACAAAACCTGCTGTTGCATGCGATCACGTCGTTACGCAGTAGCTATGTTTCTCTTTAAATTTAAATTTGGGAATAAAAGTCCGCGGCATCAGGAGGGTTTAAAAACTCGTTTCTATCAAAGGGCACTTGAACATCAGGTATTTCGGTGTGCAAGGCAAAATAGTCTCTTTTTGTGATGTCAAGGATTCAAGTAACGCAGAGCATATTAGTATGACAATAAAGAAACCAATGGTGTTGAAATTTGAATATTCAAAAAATTTACATAGTTGATTTTAATATTTGAATCCGATTTTAAAAATTTGGATATCTCAAACAAAAAAATCAGGAATTTCGGATTCAAATATCCAAAACAGATATCCGAATTCTAAAAAGATGTATTATTTAATCATTTTTTTAAATGTAATAATTATTATAAAATTTTAATAAATTTTATAAAAATTTAATAATTATTTGTTAAGTTCAATATCAAATTTTTTTTATCCGTATTTAAAAATAGGATATATCAGGGTTTGGATATTTTGAAATTTTAGAATCGGGTCCAGTCCGGATATTATTGCACACCACTTCATCAAACTGTTAACAATATGTCTTGACGTTGTTCGATGACTTGATCAAAAATAGATAGTTTCCCTACCTTATCTAATATGATTATATAGCTGGCAAGTAAGAGTATGGTACCTACGAGAAGTGTTTAGTTAGGTACTATTAATCAAAAAGAAAATCGTAAAAGTTAATTGATTGTTTTTTTAACAAGCTAATTGCATGAATAATAAAAGTAAATTAGAAGAGTTGCGATGATTATGAGAGAATATAATCACTTTCGGTTTCAGAATTTATATAAAGTTGTTTAATTTAATAGTGATCAATTTCAATATTGATTCAGATACATAGACATAACCTAGCTTAATGTCCCCACTAATCTAGAACACAATTCATATACTTACACACCAGACTCCCGTTTCTTAACTAAACTAACTAGGATTTGTATCGGGCACAATCCAGTGACATATGACAGACTGTTTGTCGAAATAACGTGAAATCAAACATATAAAATAGCTATAAAACATTCACAAGCCAAACTTTACAACTGATCATATGTTCCATAATGAAAATCATGCAAAGTGTTCAAACAACTAACTTAAAGACCCCTCATTTTCTAATTTTCCTAGCCGTCTCCCAACTTCCCATAATCGAGTTTCCTCTAAAAAACCCTACCAAGGTTGCTATTAATAACTTTAAATATGATTTTTCTGATCTGGGCATTGACGGACTCATGTTCAACATTTGTTCTAACACTCAAAATGTGGATTTCGGGTGGTTAGGCATTGACCAATGCCGGGTGAGAGTGGATTGACTTTCACAAACTTTTTCATGCTGTTTCTTGTGTGTTTTGCCACCAAACATCATCGTATTTAGCTACATTTCACCCTTATACCTGTTACATCCAATTCTAATGAAAAGTAGTCATTTCAACAACAAATATACTTCAGTTACTCAAAATTAACACACGGTAAGACGTATGTAATTTGACTCGATCAGATGCTCAAAGAAAATTTAAATTTTGAGTTTTTCATATCAGTTCTAGCATAACAACTATCTTCTAGATAATTATATAAACAAATAATTTATAGTTGACGAAACTAGCAAAACTTATTATTGCAGTGATACAAAAGGTGTATAGACTGGTGTAAGAAAAATTACATATAATAATAAAGTATTTAAAGGATACGTAATGTTATTTGTTTATTATATGATGATTTAAATACAAAAGAAAATTATAACTTACTTGCAAGGATGAAATCTTTGATGTCGATGATGCCATAGTCTTGATGCTATTTCTTTTCTTTTATATGTTCAGTGTTTGATGGTTGATTATATGGTCGAGAAAAGTTTTAGGGTGTTTTCTCTTTTGATAACTCACACATTTATAGACATCAAATGGCAAGAGTTTTTACATATTAGGTCATTACATCCAACATGTAACTACAACATTAATAGGAACCTTGAATATGATTTGACCATTATTAGTAAATGATCCCAAAGATCACATTTATGCAGATATATTTCTAACATTCTCCTAGTAACTGAGTAATCATCTAAGATGAACATTTAGTAAGTTTGGCCTATACACATATCAAGTTTCACATTAATACTATAATAAAAGTTAGAGACCTATAATCACTTGAATTACAATCAATTCAAGATCTTCAACAATCATACATTTATACTAAAGTCTCAATATAAAACATTTAATTATAAAATCAAAATTACTAAAAGAAACCCATAATGAACGTCATTAATCTATATGAATCTTCTACATATCATTTGGTGCATTATATGCGTAATTATCAATTAAATAAAAATTCAAAGAAATTATATTAATTGTTAATACATACTTGATGTGTCGCATTATAAAAGTCTATACTAAAACTCATTTTTGTTACAAGCTCTTAAAAAGTTCTAGGTGGTAAACATTTAGTCATTGGATCTGCAAACACATCCTTGTACTCTAGTCGCTGAATGGTATGCAAAAGATAGCAAAAGATACAAAAACAGTCATTATGGCTCGTTTAAAGAAGTTGCTTATAAGGTTTGTGTGTCGGTTGACATATGAGTTGTATCAGTGGAATATTGTCCATATAGGATCTTTAAAAGGCGGCTGCCAACTCAATCATTAAGATCTTCAATACGTCATTAACACGAACTGCATCTATACCCGTATTCTTTTATGCTACGATTAACTCTTCCTCACTTTAACACAACTCAGCTCTAAATTACCATTTTTCCGACCTTTTCTTAACATGTTTATTTGGAACCTGAAAAATCAAAACATAAACAACTAAGTATCAATTACCCGATAATTTAATTACAAAGAAAATGAATAGTGCCTCATCATGTGTGGCAATTTCTCATTGGTGCATAACAAAGTGTAGGCTCTCTATTGTTGATGGCGTCTAGAATTAAAACATGTTTCGAGACATTAATCAAAAGGTGGTACTTGAGTTGACCAGGTAAGTACGTAACCATTTCAATGTTTTTTTAACGAAAAATATATCCTACTCATACATCTAAACTATACCTGATATACAACACACTTACCAAGGATTGAACCTTGAAACTTTTCATTAGCTATTGCTCTAGAGCTTGCAAACAATAAACAGAGGCTTGAATGTACATGACAACAAAAAATCTAAAAGAGTGACCCCATTTCAATCTATTTTCTTATTTTCTTATTTTCTTTCTCTTCATGTTATGTATACATCGGAATTTTAAATGTATAAATGTATGCAAAACAAAATTATGAGTAAAATCTTACTTCAACCAGTAACATTTGGGTTTTTCTAGGTATGTCTCCTTGTGTATATATTAAATCTTAAGAATTTGACTTTAATTTTAAACCTAAAAATATGAAAAGTGAATAAAAGAAATATAAGAAAATCTTTATAACAATAAACTTATAAAAGTTTTAAAAAATTACAACAACCGGTTTGCCAAATTCCTACTCGGATGTAATACTAGATTACTAACAACACCTCATATGCAGGCGATGAAACCCACTCAAACAAGACAACCAAGACCGGAGCTGACTTCGCGTAAAACAACTTTATGTTTTTTGCTTTTAATGTTCTAAACTGTCTTTAGATCTGCATATACTAATAACAAATCCATTCTTGTATGTATAATTAAATAGCAGAACATTCAGGTACATACATGCGAACAACTTTTGGCGTATGTAACAACACACACATCAAAAGTGGCGCGTAAAAACACAAAAACACGTTGTATCAAAAAACAAAGTAACACTCGTGCAACGCGCGAGAGTAGATAGTACTTGTTTCAATCAAAACCAAACAAAAACTATTTAAAATGTTTGTACCTGTAATTAAGACGCTTTCCTTACACTAGAAAGTATTAGGTTGCAAGTGGATATTATGTAATTATATCTAAGCTAATCATCTTGTTATAGTCAATTCATTAGTAATCACCTAAGAACTTAGATCAATTTTAAAGCTTTTATTGGTATGTCTTATTTTTATTTTCAATAAACTCCATCAACATGATGTCTTTGTTTCAGTTTGCATTTCCAACGACCAACTACCACTGCACATGACATAACCATCTTGTAATGACAAACCCACACGTGGACCAATTAGATTTCAAATTGACCAAGAACAAGAACACCATTATTTACCACCTTAAATACTTCATATCAACTCAATACTATCAATCTTGAGATGCCACGTATATGTAAACAAAACAACGTGGAACTTTGTAACACTACACACATCATGATCCATTTCAAATAATAAAATATAAATGCACCTATAACAAGGGGACATAATTCTGTTGACCAAACAACCAAGACAAAAAGGCACCATGCTTTACAGACATCATATATCTATCTCAAATCAGTAATAATGCCAAACACAAGTATATATAGTATACCATGCAAAGACCATAAGATTAACATAACAAAAAACAAGAGTTTATTTGCAGTTCTTGTACCCATGGCTGCCGCTTCAAGATTCAGCATCAAGATCCAAACAAAATCCATTAGTTTGCCTTGCAGAT
>CM046458.1:56512173-56612204 GCA_025506515.1 Flaveria trinervia
AGCAACAGCAACAGCAACAGCAACAGCAACATCAACACAACACAACAGCAACAGCAACTCAACATCAACAGCAACAGCAACAGCAACAGCAACAGCAACAGCACAGCAACAGCAACAGCACAGCAACAGCACAGCACAGCAACAGCAACCAACAGCAACAGCAACCAACGCAACACACAGCAACAGCAACAGCAACAGCAACAGCAACAGCAACAGCAACACAACAGCAACAGCAACAGCACCAGCAACAGCAACATCAACACAACAGCACAGCACAGCAACAGCAACAGCAAACCAACAACACGCAACAGCAACAGCAACGCAACAGCAACAATCAACAGCAACACAACAGCAACAGCAACAGCAACAGCACAGCAACAGCAACAGCAACAGCAACATCAACAGCAACAGCAACATCAACAGCAACAGCAACAGCAACAGCAACACAACATCAACAGCAACAGCAACAGCAACATCAAATAGCAACAGCAACAGCAACAGCAACAGCAACAGAACAGCAACATCAACACATCAGCATCAGCAGCAGCAGCACAGCAGCACACAACAACAACAACATCAGCAACAACAGCAGCAGCAACATCAACAGCAACAGCAACATCACAGCAACAGCAACAACAACAGCGACAGCAACAACAGCAGCAGCAACAGCAGCAACAACAAAAACAACAACAACAACAACAACAATAATAATAAGAATAATAAGAATAATAATATAACAATAATAATAATATAAATAATAATAATAATAATAATAATAATAATACTAATAATAATACTTGTAATTATAACTGTTGTTTATTATTATAATTTCTACCTTAAATGATAATAACAAAAACATAAATAATAAATAATAATAAAAATAATATATAAAAGTTAAGTAAGTTAATATAAAAAAGTATAACTTTATATAAGTTTAGGAGTCTTAATGTCAATTTGAAAACTTAAAATGAAAGTTTTAGCATAAAATAGTAAAACTTAAACTGTAGGGCCAGATTGTAATTTCCAAAACACCCCTTTCTTTCCCCCTTCCTATTAATCCGGCGACCACTCCGGCCGAACGCCGACGAGCCTCCAACCAACCTCAAAACCCACAAATAATGAAACAAACCGCCCTTAACAGTTCACGAAACCGATTCGAACCTATTACCATTCTTTAATTCGTTTTTAAGGATCGTTATGAGCATTCAAACAAGAAACCAAAGTTCGTCTTTAATCATAGAGCCGTTTGAACATTAAAAACTAATAATAATCAAATTAAATGAACCTAAACGACCATCTATCTACCTCTAAACGATTACCACTCTCAATTTCACCTGACAAACACAAATTCATCGCAATCGAATTCTCTCTTCAACACGAACCTACAACTCAATCGAAACCTATCTTCCGAGCAAACTAAACTGGAATTGATAGAGGGATTAGGGTTATGAACATCCTCTGAAGCTCCACAACGAAGTTAATTTGATTATCGTCATCATTTGAACATCAATCAAACACTACGTTGCTCACGACTTGTTCATCATCTGTTCTTGTGATCTACACCTCAATCCAAGTAATTGAAATCACATATCTACTTGATTTTACATGGGAACAAAAGCCTCATGATCATGAGCATTAACAATAATGAATTGATCTTCAATTTGATTCAAATCGTTCTAAGGTTCATATGGTTTGGGGGTTTCTTTGTAATTGTGTTTTTAAAATTTAAGAACCATCTCTTAACACGGCTTCGGCCCTTGCCTACTAGTTAACAACGTACACTCACAATCTCGAGGTCCCGGATCGAACCCGGTCACCATCAGCCCTATTATTTTAGGCTTTTCAGCCTTTAAAAAAATTATAGAAATTTTTTTAATAATTATAAAAATCATTTTTATAAACTTTAATTATGTTTAAAGTCACTTAATTATTTTCTGTAAATTTATTAATTCAAATACTTTAATATTTTATATAAAATATTTTTAGCAAATGTCGTTCTTAGATTATATTTATAAAAATATACTTTAAATAATCGTTTAAATTACTAAATAATTATTGGTCAATACGTTACCTTTAATAATAATTTAATCATGATAATTATAAAATTTTATTTACATTTTATTATTAAACTTTAAAAATCATTGTAAATGTTTTATTTCCTCTCCATATTATATTACCAAGATGGTATATTTCTTTTCATTAGATTAAAATATATTTGATTTCATTAATTAACTTTATTTATTTATTTAAAGAACCCCAAATTTGTATTGAAACCCTAGTTCACGATTAATCGGTAATATTACCTATAAACTTAACCTTGAAACACACACACACACACACACACACACACACACATATATATATATATATAATATATATATATATATATATACACACACACACACGTTAGGTATCTTGTAAAAGGAACTGTTGGAGCATTGTTATTTCTTATTATCATCTTATATATATCATGTGAGTTTTCATGCTCCTCTTTTACTTTATTTCACACCTTTTTGGAGTTAAACATGTTAGCATATAAACTTACACTTGTAAACATCTTGATACTTGTAAATGCACATGCAATTCATCTTACTTTTTGTCATGGTTATTTGTAATATTGTGAGTCTTATATGATAGACATTGTATGTTGACAATCATTAACTATTACTAGCCTGACGTCATAGATCTATGGGTCTGACAAGCCTATTTGGTGCTAAAGCCGAGGCTATTCCCGAGTCTTGATGACATATGCTTGTCTATCATGGGAACCAAGTAGACTTAGCTAATCATTATAACTTGTAAATGATATTCTTGGTCAAGGTTTGTTATCTATAAACTTGCTTTATTCGTAATCATTGACATGAATTGCTACTTGTAAACCTTTATATATATGTGTATGCTTAACCCATGGAAACTCACCTTCAAAGTTGACCATTTATTTTTAACATGTTTCAGAAAATGTACAAAGTTGACGATTATCTTTTGAAGCATGCTTAACCTAGGATTTGGACCTAGGAAAATAAATAAAATGACTTGAAACTTGGAAAGTTGAACTTTTGTTACTTTATTTTGTTGAGACTCTTGGATGTAATGTTTATTTAATCTTATGATAATCATATTTAGATTTAATGGTAACGTTATGTGGCTATGAACAATATTAAACTTCACATCTCGACGTTCCCGCAGTTAAGGTTGGGGTGTGACAGATGGCAAATACTAACATTTGGTATCCGAGCATTACGTTTTGATCCAATCTGAATGCCCAAATCACTTCAATTTGAAACCATGTCAATTGCCTCCACCTCTAATTCTCTAAAGGATAACCTGATCTCGTTTCAATGTCTAGTCTTGACCTTCACAAACTATAACACCCGGGCGATTAAGATGGAAGCTATTATGGATGCCCATGAGTTGCGGGATGCCATCGAGCCACCATCCAGAGTGGTTGTGGATGCGAGGAGAAAGAATTATGTGATTGATTTTTCAATTAATTCCAAACGAGATTCTATAGCAAACGGTGAAGAAAAAGATGGCGAAAGAAGTTTGGATTCGTTTGAATCCCAGTATGTCGGAGTGGATCGAGTTAAGAATTTTAGACTACGAGTGTTGTAAAGTGAGTTTGAAGCCTTGAAAATAACAGATAACTAATCCATCCATGATTATGCGGGAAGAATTTCTACCATGATTTCAAAATATAACATTGTAGGAGCAACATTGAGTGATAAGGAATTGGTAAGAAAAATGTTTGATAAAGTTCTAGAGAAGTTTATAAATTTGGTGGCCTCAATTGAACAAAGTTCAAACATGGAGTCCATGCCTTTCGAAGAAGCAATTGGTCATCTAAAGGCATATGAAGATTGACTAAGACTTCGAAGGGGTTATGCTGGTAATAAGAATAGTTTTCTATTAACCAAATTAGATGGTTCTTCCAGCCAACGAAGATATAGTAAGTCGATTTCAAATGTAGTACGTGGGAAAGTTAATAATAGTGACAGGGGTGGTAGAAGTTACTCTAGATGCAGAGGGTCAAATCGAGGAAGAGGTGGACGCCGAGGCGGTAGTTCACACTCAAATTCAGGTAACTTCAACTGAGAACCACGTGACAAGAGTCATGTAAAGTGCTTCAAATGTCAACAATTCAGGCACTTCGCCTCTGAATGCCCAAATAAGAAGACACCAGACTAAGAAGTAAATCTTACCCAACAAGATGATGAGCCAGCCTTGCTTCTTAGTGTTTGTGGGTAAGAATGACCAAAGATGATTATGTTGAATGACGAAAGATGTACTCGAATAAGTTAAATGATGGGGAATCAAATGAAAAGCTGTGGTACCTGGATAATGGGGCGTCTAATGACATGACAAGAACCAAAGATTTATTTGTTGAACTCGATAACCAAATAACTGGACAAGTTTGATTTGGGGACGGGTCTTAGGTTTAGAATAAAGGAAAAGGTACACTACCATTTGATTGTAAAAATAGAGATCAATTTCTTTTACAAAATGTCTATTATATTCCTGTATTGCATACTAGTAAATGACAAAAGTTGGGTATGATATAGGCATGAAAGATAATTATTTAAAAATAAGAGATGAAAAGGGTAAGTTTATAATGAAAGTTCAAAGATCAGCAAACAGGTTATACAAAATCCTATTAACACCAGGTAAACCCGCCTGCTTAGCCATAAATGTCAAATAGAAAAACTGGATTTGGCACACACATTTAGGACATGCTAATTTCAGTGTGCTGGAAAAGATGCGAAGGAAGGGAATATTAGTAGGAATGCCAAGGATAACACACCCTTTGAATGTTTATAAAGGGTGCTTGGCAGGGAAACAAATCAAGCAAAGTTTCTTAAGTAAAACTTAATGGAGAGCAAGAACCATTGCAATTGATACACGTTGATCTCTGCGGGCCAATAAAACCTCAGACAAAAGGAGGTAATCGTTGTTTCTCCCTCCTTGTTGATAAGTATTCTTGATATATGTGGGTTTATTACTTAAATTTAATGATTGAGCGTTTACTATGTTCAAGAAGTATAAAGCACAAGTTGAGAATGAAAGAACACAGAAGGTGAAAATGCTCAGGACTGACTGAGGGGGTGAGTTTATCTCTCAACAATTCAGTGAATTCTTTAACGATGCAGGTATCAAAAGGCAATTAACAACTCCTTACACGCCACAACAAAATGGGGTGACAGAAGATCGTAACAGAACAATAATAGAGATGACAAGATCCATAATGAAGACGATGAAAGTTGGATCCACTTTGGGGTGAAGCAGTGAGGCATTCAATTTACTTACTCAAACGAATTTGAACAAAAGCTATAAAATATCTAACTCCTTATGAAGCATGGATGGGCTCAAAGCCCAAGATTCATCACTTGAGGGTTTTCGGATGTGTTGCATACGTAAAGAAGCCGAATCGAGTTATGAAACTTGAAGATCATAGCAAACCCATGATTAATTTAGGTGTTAAAGAAGGAAGTAAGGCTTATCGATTATTAAATCCAAATTTCAAACAAGATTGTAGTAGCATCTATGTTGTATTTGACGAAACCATCAAGTGGAATTGGGATTTGTCTCCTAAAAATGAACCGGTGGGTTCAACTCTTTGGACTGGTATATCCTTGGGTGATAGTAGCGAAACCGGTCAAGAGGAAACTATAAATAATGTGAACATTTCAAAATACCCAATTCAGTACTAACACCCAATCTCATCACTTTAATGATGCAATTGGATCATTTGTTGGTATGTTTGCAGGTAACCATAATGGAGAACAATCAAGTTTCTTACCATCAATTGGTACCTGAAAATTAGTGACAACAAGCGAACAAAGTGTCTGTGGAGGATTTGATCACACTCCATTCCAAGGAATTGAGCGATTGAAGAACTACAACAACGAACCATAACACTAAATAAGAGGAGGTTTGAGAACTAATGAGATACATCAAGATCTGCTATTGATAAATGATACATGAATAAGTGCTAAACAAGTCGTGGGAAATACAAAATGGAGAAAGGTAGTGAAGTTAGAGTTGGATGCCATCAACAAGAACAATACTTGAACTTTAACCAAACTGCCTAATAATCACCAAGAAATTGCGTTGAAGTGGGTATTCAAGATAAAGAAGGATCTGAGTACTGGAACTACAAGATACATGTCTCGATTAGTGGCAAAATGGTATGTTCAAACTAAAAAGCATTTGCACCAATTGCCTGATTGGAAACAACAAGACAGCTTTGGCAGCTGAGAATAGATGGCTTGTTCATCACTTAGACATGAAGGTGGTGTTCCTAAATGGAGAATTAAAGGAAGAGGTTTACATGAAACAACCAGAGAGGTTTGCTATTCAAGGAAAAGAATCATTACTATATCGTTTCAATGGAGCACTTTATGGTTTAAACAGTCTCCAAGAGCCTTGAATGTAAAATTGGATCGTTCACTCAAAGAAATGGGGTTTTTAAGATGTGTTCACAAAAAGGCTGTTTACAAGGTACACAACCAAACTTAATCTTTATTGTTGATGTCTATGTTGATGACTTATAATCACTAGGTTAGATGAAAATCATGTGGTTGAGTTATAGAAAAGAATGAAAGGTGTTTTTGAAATAAGTGATATGGGATTATTGTCATATTATTTGGGAATTGAAGTATCACATGATAAGGACCAAATAATCATTACTCAAGAAAACTATGCTAAGAAGGTTCTTGAGGAAGCTAGAATGCAAAACTACAATGGTGCAAAGTTTCCTATGGATTTAAAGTTGTAGTTCTACAAGGAAGATGACGGTAAAACTATAAATCCTACTACTTATAGAAAGTTAATAGGAAGCCTATGTTACCTGATTCACACTCGACCATATCTTAGTTACTCAGTTGGTGTGGTAAGTAAGTATATGCAAGATCCAATAGAAAGTCACAATGTAACACATAAACAAATCCTTAGGTACTTGAAAGAAACAACTAGTTTTGGCCTGGTGTACGAAAAGGGAGCAGATGGAGAGCTCGTGGGGTATGTTAATAGTTAGTTATAAAACAGATTTGGATGACTACAGGGGAACGATAGGGATGGTGTTCTGTTATTCTAGAAATTTGATTACATGGATGTCAGAAAAATAGTAAACAGTGGGTTTGAGTTCGTGTGAAGTCGAGTACATGGCCACAAACTCAAATGTCTGTTAGTGTTTATGGTTAATGAACCTAGTCAGTAGCTTAACTTGAAGAGAAGCATAGAAAGTCAAGCTTCTCGTAGACAATGAGTCCGCTATTTCCTTGATTAAGAACCTAGTCTTTCACAAGAGGAGTAAGCACATAGACACAAAGTATCATTTCATACATGAATGTGTGGAAAAAGAAAAGGTTTGCATGGAAAATGTGAGTGGCTAATTGCAGAAGGCTGACATCAAAGGTGTGAAGAATTGGTCAACATCAAAGGGTTGAATGTTGATTAATGTTGACCTAACCCAACAACTCACTAAAGAAAACATGGGATTTTGACTGATGAATTAGTCAGTACTAAATCTAGTGAACGTTGGAGAATCTCTCATAATTTTACGTTTATTTTTTGTTATATAAAGAATGTTTAGAACTATGTTTTAGTTATCCCTTTTCACCTTCATTAGTTGAAATTACTTTGCTTGTAATCATGAATCAATTGATTAGAAGAGTTGATCAATAAACCTACAATCATAAGTTGCATGTGTTATTTTATATATGATTTATGTTATAAATAAACCTAGCATAATGGGAAAACCCATAGCCACATAAGAAGACTCGATAGTTAGACTTTGTGGCTCTTACCTATGTAGATTATAGCCTAATGTTTGTTTTGTTTAAAAGTAGTATAAAGTGTTAAAGATTTCACAAATCCTTATTTTGAAATATATTGATATATAATTAAACAATACCATTCTAAAAAAGGATTTGATTTTTAATATATCATTGAAATTGATTACTTAACTTTGTGGAACAAGTACGTTTTCACAAATTGAAATTTAACCAATGATGTTGTTAATTTAGCATTGTAAAGAACATCCTTAAGTCTTTATAAGCTCAGATGTAAATTCATATTAATATAAACAGGACTCATGATACCAACTGATCCTATTCACACCCGAGGTATCCTGAATCCAAGGTTTGACACCTCCCTTTGTGAGTTCTTGTTTTATTCTTGTTAGTTTCTATCGAAGTACCTCTATAATGTTTCTATAACACTTCCTTCTCATACTCTTCTTTTAAAACTACAACACCAATGGGTCTTTTAACATTTTTTTTCTTTTGTCTTTTGAAATTGACTTCATGTCTTAGACACATGTAGGCTGTAGGGTTTCCATCTTTGCTTTTCTAGTATACAATAATTTTTCTTTGTTTATTGTTATTCATAATGTTATGCTTAACATGGCATGTATTTTATTTAATCCAATCTCAAAACCTATAAGGTTTAATATAAGGCTGATGCAACCTAAACACCCAAGTCTATCCTGCATGCATGCACAAGTGTATTGAAGTAGAATGCTTCGGAAGTTTCCCACTCTACCTTAGAAAATACTCTAAGTGTGAAATCTTCCATAGCCAAGACTAATATCTTCTGAAACCAAGACCAATATCTTCCAAAGCAAAAGATGAAGTTTCAGAAGCATCAAAGACAAAGTCTTCCGAAGCCAATTATTGAAGAAAGATTTCTTCTGAAGACTTTTGAATACATGCTTTATCTGATGTACCTTTTACATAAAACTGGACTCCTTTCCGCTACAACTCTGATAAGACACCAACTTTACATAAGTTGGTGAAAGGTCCATGCTTTTGGTAACTGTATATTAAGGTCTTGAGTCTGTAACTTTCTACTTTATGTACTTTATCCTTTTTGTAATACATTAGGATGTGAGCTATGCCATGTCATAGTCACTAGTCCAAAGGCAATCTGCCTTTTGACTCTACATTGATTTTGTTGTCTAGATCATATATCTAGCTGGCCTTTAAAGTATGGCCGGCTGTAGGTTGTAGTATAAGTATCCATGGTCCTTTGTATCTTAAACTATTGCTTTGTAAACACTTGTAAGGAACTAGAGAGCAATATACATCAACCTTGAAAACAAACTATTTGTGCTGTTCTTGTTTTGTCTCTTATACACTTATGTTTCTTGGTTCTCATAAAACTAGTTTTCTAGTTCCCCATTTGAACTGTTAAGTGTTGTTGCACACTCTCCTCTTTGTGTTTTTGTGTTGTAAGCTTGTACCCTTCAACGGTCCTGCAATTGGTATCAGAGCATTCCAGGCTCTTGATATAAGATCTCACCATGTTAAGATCCCTCACACATAAAATATACTTAACATCTCAAATGTCAGCTATCTCTAAAGCTGATATGGAAACTGGAACCATGACAAAGTCCTTAGTGATCACTCTTGATGACTTTGACACTTGGTGTCAAAGAATCGAAGGCTTTATCAAGTCTCTAGACTCAGGAATCTGGGAATATGTTGTTACTAGACCTTATGTAGATACATGATGTTCCTAGTTTATGAGCTTAAATGTAAAAGTCTTTCTTGTCTTACACATATGTAATGAAATGGTTCAATGAAATATAATATGTGGTTGATGTTTATTAATGTTTAATTATTTCATAATATTATTATGTTAAGTATAATTCTTATGTATGAGTTTATTATAATAGGTTTGAAGTTATTGTACATAGTTCTTAGTCAATAATGATTGAGAAATGTTTTCAACCTAGTTGGGTGAGTATTCATGTTAATGGACCATACGCCTGAATACATCATGCTTATGGACCAGTCGCACAACTAAACTAGAAGACTAGATCAGTCATATGATTGAGACATAAGATTGACTCAATCACACGACTGAACCTTCAGTCGAGCGTATGACTCAATCGCACGACTGAACCATGCTAATGGTTCAGTTGTACGAATGAAAACTACAAACCTATAAATACCACCTAATTCGTGGAAAACATAATAATTCGAAACACTTCATAATTTATCGAACCCTAGCCGTCCAAAACGTCCAAGATAGCCAATCCAACTTTAAAGTTCGTTCTTGATCGATTCCTATTCATTCTTAACATTTAGTTCATTCTTATATCGATCGGGTTAACGTTCTCACTGATTGGATCGCCAATCAGATAGGATTCCACACTATTTGATCTGGTCTCACGCAAAATCTGTTAGTATCGCGTACATAAAAAGTCCTGACAAGTGGTATCAGAGCTTTGGCTCTTGACTTTGCGTGGATTCGATTAGTTTTAGTGTTAAAACTCACGTTTTAATTCAAAAGAGTCATCACGTTGGTTCTAAAGGTGTTTTTGACGTTTGCATGCATAAAATTTGTGTTTTCCATCATACGGTAGATTAGGGTTTCTGGGAAAATCATGTTTTTGTGTCAAAGTGTCAAAATCTTCGATTTTACAAAAACAACAGCTTTTAGTCGCACAATTGGTCCAGTCACATGATTGAACTCAATCGTATACTCTATCCACACGACTGAACTCAGTCGCATCCTTCATTCGCACGACTGAACAACTCCAGTCGTTTGATTCCAATCATCTTGTTCATACGCATGACTGAATCTAATCACATGATTTAATTCATTCGCACCCTTCATTTGCATGAGTGAACCATACTCATAGTCCATTTGCACGAGTGAAATAGTCCTGTTCTAAAAGTTCAAAGTTTATAGCAATGGAAGATCAATTTGCTGCCTCTACTGCCGGAAAGGACTCTCGCATCCAGGACCTTTTGCTTCTGGAGAATGAGATTGGTAATCATAATAAACCGCCAAAGCTGATAACGTTAGATGATTATCCACAATGGAAACAGTGGTTTGAAACATATTTAAATGGAGTTGATCCCAATCTTTGGACATCCATTGAGACTGGTTACATGGTACCGGTCAGTGCTAATGGAGTGAAGCTAACATTGGGAGGAATGAGTGAAGCACAGAAGATTCTATTCAATGCTAAAAAGAAAGTATATGCTCTGTTGACTCAGTCGATACCGAAAGACATCTTTCATCAGTTCCCTGAGAACAAGCAGGCGAAAAAGTTATGGGAAGCATTAGAGAAGAGATATGATGGAAACGCAACAGTCAAAGCACTGAAGGCTATAGCTCTCAAGAAGGAGTTTGACAATTTCTCCTCTATAGGGAATGAGAGCTCAGATGACATTATTGACAGGTTCTACCATCTGATGAGTGAGTTACACACTCATGGTGTGACAACGTCTATGGAAGATAAAGTTTCAAGCTTTGCAGATGGTTTGTCGGATAAATGGGATTCATTTGTGTCCAACCTAAGACAAAACGACATTCTTGTGACGTTGGACATAAATTACTTCATCCTGAAGTTAAGAGATGAAGAATTGAGAATAAAATACAAGTTGAAGAAAGGATCTTATGTTCATAATCCTTCACTCTACAACTCAGTTCCAACTCCAGCTGTGTCATGAGCACCATTGCAAACAACTTTCGTGTCTAGTTCTTCTGCTCCTTCTCAAACCGGACACTCAGGAACCGAAATTTTAGGGTCGTCTGGAAGCCAATATATAGTTCTTGAAGCAAACACAACGAAGTTAAAGACCGAGAATCTTGGTAATTTCCCAGTGGAAGTTGCCAAAGAACATATGGATCTTCTAGCAATGGTTGTACAATCTTACGATGGTTTAGTAGCTGGTAAGATTGGAAATTGTCATCTTGTAGATGAGGATTATGAGCAAGTTGACGAAAAAGAGCTAGAAAGGATGGATATTATGTGGGCTTTGGCAAGTGCGGTCAGAAGGGCAAAGAAGTTTGTGAAAAAGACGGGGCATAATATAGTAGCCACTAAAGATACAACTTTTGGTTTTGACAAAACCAAAGTCACTTGCTTAAACTATGGTGAAAAGGGGCATTTTAAACGTGAATGTGTAAAGCCAAGAAAACTAGTAATGGAAACCCATTTCGGACCTTCAACCATCAAGACAAGGACACGATTGGAACTACATCTTCAAGCAAAGAGACAAAGGCATTGACTGCTCAAGGTGATGAAGGGAAGGACTGGTCCTTTCGCTTTATTTCTCCGGGTGAATCAAATATTGCTTGTGTTGAGGCATGGATGATGGTTCTGCGAGTGAAGGTGAAATCATAGCTAAGCAAGCGACGTCAAATACAGAAGAAGTTGTGACTGTGGTAAATCACTTGGTTGTGGAAGAGCTCAGAGCAACTAACTCAAAATCTCTAGTAAACGAAGAGTTTAAAACAACATTGATGGCTGACTCGTCTGATTCCTCACAGGTAAGTTCTAACGACCAACTATTTGATAAACATGCTTGTTCTGAATGTGAAAAATTTAGGGATAGCATTGATCTAAAATTTTCAAGGTTATTAGAACACAGTGATAATTTAATAAATGATTTACGACTCTGCACGAGGCCAGTCGTATTTTAAAACAAAATAAATGCAGTTACAAAGAGAAAATAGAACTTTTGGAAAAGCAACTAAGGGAAACCGAGGTTGTTGCTTTAAACCAAGCAAATAATATAAAGTTTTATTTAACTCCTTGGAAGAAACGAAAAAAGAAAAAGCAGTTTTAGAAGTCTACGTTGATTCTTTAAAACAAAAACTACACAGCTTGGCTAGTTCTTCACACATAGTTCAAAACTTAGTAAAAGAACGAAATAATGGGGAAGGGTTGGGTTACAAAGTAGTTCTACCACCACATGCAATCCTTTTGAATACTAAAAGTAGACCAATAAATAACAACCCAGTGAAGAATCATGTGGTGTTCACTCCTCTGGTTAGTGATCCTGATTCTACGGGAAAACCTATGAAGGATAGCACTAAACAGAAAGAGTCTACTTTGAAATCAAAAGGAAAGATGCCTATGGAAAATTGGATGATAAATTTGAAAAGGTTAATTTAAGATCAGGTTCACACACGTCTACATCTGAACCCAAAATTACTAATCTAGTTAACCAGCACGTGTTACATGTCGAAGTCCAAATAAACTAAAGGTTAAAGATGTTAACAATGTTCAAACAATTAATTTTGTTAAAGAAACCAAAACATCTAAAAGAAAAGTGACAAAACCCAACCAGACACCTCTCACACTTGTACCAAACTCAACCCCACATAAACATTTTCCTCAATCTGTAGAAGTGAGATCATGCTACAGTTATGGAAAACGAGGACACATTTCTTCTAATTGTCCTTATTATCAGACTCCCAAAAAGAAAATTGAACTTTATGATGCAAAACCAAGTTTTTCTAAAATGAGATCTAATACTCCACCTAAGAGTATTAGTGAACCTAGAGTTCAAACCATAAGCCAGTTGTCTGTTTATCATAAACATGCCTTACACAAAACTGGTTTATGGAAAGAAAAATCAAGTACTTCGTCTGATAATGAGAACAAGAAGAAGAACAATATGCCCTCATCCACTAATGGACAATGGGTTGAGTTCATAATGTGTGATTCCTCTAGATCACCCAAGCCAATTAAGGCTTGGTTCCCAAACCTGAACTGATCAATTCCTTTGAATGTTCAAGGTGTCCACTACAACGCTATCACTAATACCTGGATTATTGATAGCGGGGCGTCCAGGCACATAACCGGAACTCGTCCCTCTTTTTCAACGTTAAACAAATTAAAGGGGGACATGTATCATTTGCTGGGAATAAAGGAGGTTACATCACCGCTCAAGGCGAAGTGAGAAATGAGAAAGTAAAGTTTGACAAGGTCAACTACATTCAACAACTACAGAACAACCTACTTTCTGTCTCCTAGATTTGTGATAAAGGATTCAAAGTTGTATTTGACAACAAGAAGTGCTATATGCAGAAGAAGGATTATGTTATCTAGGAGGACAAAGTTTTAATGTCAGCTTCAAGATATAATGATCTGTATGTCTTGGATCTATTAAGGCCTCCACAATGGAGAATACTGTCCAATGCTTCTTGTCAAAGGCAACAGAGAGGGACTCAATCTCCTGGCATAGGAGAATGAGACACATTAATCCTAGGAAGATGAATCATCTAATATAGAAAGATTTAGTAAATGGAGTAACTGTCAAGAACTTCCAGCTTCCGGATTTCTACGTAGCATGTAAGACAGGGAAAAAAACCAAGAAGTCTCACAAGGCAAAGAAAGTTCATTCTTGATTGATTCCTATTCGTTCTTAATGTTTAGTTCATTCTTATATCCATCAGATTAACGTTCTCACTGATTGGATCGCCAATCAAATATGATTCAGCATTATTTGATCCGGTCTCAACCAGAATTTGTTAGTATCCCGTATGTAAACAGTCCTGACAAGTGTAGATACATGATGTTCCTAGTTTATGAGCTTAAATGTAAAAGTCTTCTTGTCTTACACATATGTAATGAAATGGCTCAATGAAATATAATATGTGGTTGATGTTATTAATGTTAATTATTTCATATTATTATTGTGTTAAGTATAATTCTTATGTAAGAACTTATTATATAGGTTTGAAGTTATTCAACATAGTTCTTAGTCAATAATGATTGAGAAATGTGTTCAATCTAGTTGGGTGAGTATTCATGCTAGTGGACCATACTTATGGACCATACGCATGAATACATCATGCTTATGGACCAGTCGCATGACTGAACCAGGAGACTGGATCAGTCGTATGATTGAGACATAAGATTGACTCAGTCGCATGACTGAACCTTCAGTCGTGCATATGACTCAATCGCATGATTCAGTCGCACGACTGAACCATGCTAATGGTTCAGTCGTACAAATGGAAACTATAAACCTATAAATACCACCTAATTCGTGGAAAAGCATAACAATTCGAAACACTTCATAATTTATCGAACCCTAGCCGTCCAAAACGTCCAAGATAGCCAATCCAACTTTAAAGTTCGTTCTTGATCGATTCCTATTCATTCTTAACATTTAGTTCATTCTTATATCGATCGGGTTAACGTTCTCACTGATTGGATCGCCAATCAGATAGGATTCCACACTATTTGATCTGGTCTCACGCAAAATCTGTTAGTATCGCGTACATAAAAAGTCCTGACAAGTGGTATCAGAGCTTTGGCTCTGACTTTGCGTGGATTCGATTAGTTTTAGTGTTAAAACTCACGTTTTAATTCAAAAGAGTCATCACGTTGGTTCTAAAGGTGTTTTTGACGTTTGCATGCATAAAATTTGTGTTTTCCATCATACGGTAGATTAGGGTTTCTGGGAAAATCATGTTTTTGTGTCAAAGTGTCAAAATCTTCGATTTTACAAAAACAACAGCTTTTAGTCGCACAATTGGTCCAGTCACATGATTGAACTCAATCGTATACTCTATCCACACGACTGAACTCAGTCGCATCCTTCATTCGCACGACTGAACAACTCCAGTCGTTTGATTCCAATCATCTTGTTCATACGCATGACTGAATCTAATCACATGATTTAATTCATTCGCACCCTTCATTGCATGAGTGAACCATACTCATAGTCCATTTGCACGAGTGAAATAGTCCTGTTCTAAAAGTTCAAAGTTTATAGCAATGGAAGATCAATTTGCTGCCTCTACTGCCGGAAAGGACTCTCGCATCCAGGACCTTTTGCTTCTGGAGAATGAGATTGGTAATCATAATAAACCGCCAAAGCTGATAACGTTAGATGATTATCCACAATGGAAACAGTGGTTTGAAACATATTTAAATGGAGTTGATCCCAATCTTTGGACATCCATTGAGACTGGTTACATGGTACCGGTCAGTGCTAATGGAGTGAAGCTAACATTGGGAGGAATGAGTGAAGCACAGAAGATTCTATTCAATGCTAAAAAGAAAGTATATGCTCTGTTGACTCAGTCGATACCGAAAGACATCTTTCATCAGTTCCCTGAGAACAAGCAGGCGAAAAAGTTATGGGAAGCATTAGAGAAGAGATATGATGGAAACGCAACAGTCAAAGCACTGAAGGCTATAGCTCTCAAGAAGGAGTTTGACAATTTCTCCTCTATAGGGAATGAGAGCTCAGATGACATTATTGACAGGTTCTACCATCTGATGAGTGAGTTACACACTCATGGTGTGACAACGTCTATGGAAGATAAAGTTTCAAGCTTTGCAGATGGTTTGTCGGATAAATGGGATTCATTTGTGTCCAACCTAAGACAAAACGACATTCTTGTGACGTTGGACATAAATTACTTCATCCTGAAGTTAAGAGATGAAGAATTGAGAATAAAATACAAGTTGAAGAAAGGATCTTATGTTCATAATCCTTCACTCTACAACTCAGTTCCAACTCCAGCTGTGTCATGAGCACCATTGCAAACAACTTTCGTGTCTAGTTCTTCTGCTCCTTCTCAAACCGGACACTCAGGAACCGAAATTTTAGGGTCGTCTGGAAGCCAATATATAGTTCTTGAAGCAAACACAACGAAGTTAAAGACCGAGAATCTTGGTAATTTCCCAGTGGAAGTTGCCAAAGAACATATGGATCTTCTAGCAATGGTTGTACAATCTTACGATGGTTTAGTAGCTGGTAAGATTGGAAATTGTCATCTTGTAGATGAGGATTATGAGCAAGTTGACGAAAAAGAGCTAGAAAGGATGGATATTATGTGGGCTTTGGCAAGTGCGGTCAGAAGGGCAAAGAAGTTTGTGAAAAAGACGGGGCATAATATAGTAGCCACTAAAGATACAACTTTTGGTTTTGACAAAACCAAAGTCACTTGCTTAAACTATGGTGAAAAGGGGCATTTTAAACGTGAATGTGTAAAGCCCAAGAAAACTAGTAATGGAAACCCATTTCGGACCTTCAACCATCAAGACAAGGACACGATTGGAACTACATCTTCAAGCAAAGAGACAAAGGCATTGACTGCTCAAGGTGATGAAGGGAAGGACTGGTCCTTTCGCTTTATTTCTCCGGGTGAATCAAATATTGCTTGTGTTGAGGCATGGATGATGGTTCTGCGAGTGAAGGTGAAATCATAGCTAAGCAAGCGACGTCAAATACAGAAGAAGTTGTGACTGTGGTAAATCACTTGGTGTGGAAGAGCTCAGAGCAACTAACTCAAAATCTCTAGTAAACGAAGAGTTTAAAACAACATTGATGGCTGACTCGTCTGATTCCTCACAGGTAAGTTCTAACGACCAACTATTTGATAAACATGCTTGTTCTGAATGTGAAAAATTTAGGGATAGCATTGATCTAAAATTTTCAAGGTTATTAGAACACAGTGATAATTTAATAAATGATTTACGACTCTGCACCGAGGCCAGTCGTATTTTAAAACAAAATAAATGCAGTTACAAAGAGAAAATAGAACTTTTGGAAAAGCAACTAAGGGAAACCGAGGTTGTTGCTTTAAACCAAGCAAATAATATAAAGTTTTATTTAAACTCCTTGGAAGAAACGAAAAAAGAAAAAGCAGTTTTAGAAGTCTACGTTGATTCTTTAAAACAAAAACTACACAGCTTGGCTAGTTCTTCACACATAGTTCAAAACTTAGTAAAAGAACGAAATAATGGGGAAGGGTTGGGTTACAAAGTAGTTCTACCACCACATGCAATCCTTTTGAATACTAAAAGTAGACCAATAAATAACAACCCAGTGAAGAATCATGTGGTGTTCACTCCTCTGGTTAGTGATCCTGATTCTACGGGAAAACCTATGAAGGATAGCACTAAACAGAAAGAGTCTACTTTGAAATCAAAAGGAAAGATGCCTATGGAAAATTTGGATGATAAATTTGAAAAGGTTAATTTAAGATCAGGTTCACACACGTCTACATCTGAACCCAAAATTACTAATCTAGTTAACCAAGCACGTGTTACATGTCGAAGTCCAAATAAACTAAAGGTTAAAGATGTTAACAATGTTCAAACAATTAATTTTGTTAAAGAAACCAAAACATCTAAAAGAAAAGTGACAAAACCCAACCAGACACCTCTCACACTTGTACCAAACTCAACCCCACATAAACATTTTCCTCAATCTGTAGAAGTGAGATCATGCTACAGTTATGGAAAACGAGGACACATTTCTTCTAATTGTCCTTATTATCAGACTCCCAAAAAGAAAATTGAACTTTATGATGCAAAACCAAGTTTTTCTAAAATGAGATCTAATACTCCACCTAAGAGTATTAGTGAACCTAGAGTTCAAACCATAAGCCAGTTGTCTGTTTATCATAAACATGCCTTACACAAAACTGGTTATGGAAAGAAAAATCAAGTACTTCGTCTGATAATGAGAACAAGAAGAAGAACAATATGCCCTCATCCACTAATGGACAATGGGTTGAGTTCATAATGTGTGATTCCTCTAGATCACCCAAGCCAATTAAGGCTTGGTTCCCAAACCTGAACTGATCAATTCCTTTGAATGTTCAAGGTGTCCACTACAACGCTATCACTAATACCTGGATTATTGATAGCGGGGCGTCCAGGCACATAACCGGGAACTCGTCCCTCTTTTTCAACGTTAAACAAATTAAAGGGGGACATGTATCATTTGCTGGGAATAAAGGAGGTTACATCACCGCTCAAGGCGAAGTGAGAAATGAGAAAGTAAAGTTGACAAGGTCAACTACATTCAACAACTACAGAACAACCTACTTTCTGTCTCCTAGATTTGTGATAAAGGATTCAAAGTTGTATTTGACAACAAGAAGTGCTATATGCAGAAGAAGGATTATGTTATCTAGGAGGACAAAGTTTTAATGTCAGCTTCAAGATATAATGATCTGTATGTCTTGGATCTATTAAAGGCCTCCACAATGGAGAATACTGTCCAATGCTTCTTGTCAAAGGCAACAGAGAGGGACTCAATCTCCTGGCATAGGAGAATGAGACACATTAATCCTAGGAAGATGAATCATCTAATATAGAAAGATTTAGTAAATGGAGTAACTGTCAAGAACTTCCAGCTTCCGGATTTCTACGTAGCATGTAAGACAGGGAAAAAAACCAAGAAGTCTCACAAGGCAAAGAAAGTTCATTCTTGATTGATTCCTATTCGTTCTTAATGTTTAGTTCATTCTTATATCCATCAGATTAACGTTCTCACTGATTGGATCGCCAATCAAATATGATTCAGCATTATTTGATCCGGTCTCAACCAGAATTTGTTAGTATCCCGTATGTAAACAGTCCTGACAAGTGTAGATACATGATGTTCCTAGTTTATGAGCTTAAATGTAAAAGTCTTTCATGTCTTACACATATGTAATGAAATGGCTCAATGAAATATAATATGTGGTTGATGTTTATTAATGTTTAATTATTTCATATTATTATTGTGTTAAGTATAATTCTTATGTAAGAACTTATTATATAGGTTTGAAGTTATTCACATAGTTCTTAGTCAATAATGATTGAGAAATGTGTTCAATCTAGTTGGGTGAGTATTCATGCTAGTGGACCATACTTATGGACCATACGCATGAATACATCATGCTTATGGACCAGTCGCATGACTGAACCAGGAGACTGGATCAGTCGTATGATTGAGACATAAGATTGACTCAGTCGCATGACTGAACCTTCAGTCGTGCATATGACTCAATCGCATGATTCAGTCGCACGACTGAACCATGCTAATGGTTCAGTCGTACAAATGGAAACTATAAACCTATAAATACCACCTAATTCGTGGAAAAGCATAACAATTCGAAACACTTCATAATATATCGAACCCTAGCCGTCCAAAACGTCCAAGATAGCCAATCCAACTTCAAAGTTCGTTCTTGATCGATTCCTACTCATTCTTAACGTTTAGTTCATTCTTATATCGATCGGGTTAATGTTCTCACTGATTGGATCGCCAATCAAATAGGATTCCGCACTATTTGATATGGTCTCACGTAGAATCTGTTAGTATCTTGTACGTAAACAATCCTGACACCTTACATACCAAGCACCTCTTCAGTTGCTGCTGGAGGTGGTATGATCCCTAAGGCTGTGGCTGACTACTCAGATGAAGATAGAAAGAGAGTAGAAATTGATCAAAAGGCCATGATAGTCCTTCAGACTGCTCTTCCAAACTATGTATACAGAGGTTTCAAGAAATGCAAAACAGCTAAACAACTGTGGGATGCATTAAAACTGATGTATAAGGGTTCCACTGAAGCCAAGGAGAACAAGAAGGATCTTTTGAAGCAGCAGTTTGAAAATTTCACCTTCAAAATAGGTTAGACCATGACTCAATAATACTTCAGGTATGTTGAGATTGTGGATACTTTAGTGGATGTTGGAGTAACTCTTGAGAACATGAATATTGTAAGAAAGTTCATGTCCTCTCTTCCTAGGCAATGGACATATTATTATGTTGTTATCAAGAGGATTGAGAACCTTAAGACTCTCACTTTGACAGATTTGTATGGCATTCTCAGTGGATACTAGATGGAGATGAACATGCAAGGTTTATCTGGTAACTCCAACAATCAAATGGGTTCAACTCTTCATGTGACTGAAAAGGATAGCATAGAACCCCAACATTATCTCATATGCTACTTGACAACTCACAAAAGGGTCCTTTCATCACCTTCCTGGAGACACTAAGGGAAAACTATACTCAAGGAAGCCCATTCCAAGAGACAAGTTCTTCTCAAGCCTTTATGTCTTCTGATGAAAGTTGTGGCAGCTTTCTCTTCACCCTTGAAGACCTGGACTGTATCCATCCAGATGATCTAGAGTATATGGAGATAGTCCAGCAAATGGCTCTTCTCACTCATAGAGCCAAGAAGTTGTACAAGCGGACAGGAAGGAAGTTTCCCAATAATACAGCCAGTGGAAAGTTTGGCTTGGACAAGAGCAAAGTTTAGTGTTACAATTGTAACCTGATGGGACACTTTTCTAGAGAGTGCAAGGCACCAAGAACAAATGGTGGCCAAGCACAATCCAGACCAACCTACACTGATAAAGCCACCCAGAATGAGAAGCCAAAGCAGCAAGCTACAGTTGCTGTTGAAGAAGGAGGTTTTGACTGAAACTTTCAGGTTGAAGATGCATCTCCAACCAAGCACTGATGGCTGACCATGATGAAGCCAAGGTATTGGAACATCTCTGTACTCCTAAATGTATTGCTAAAGTCAACAGATACAGGTCCTATAACTTAGAGATGAGATCTAATCTTGAGTCCTTGAAGATTTTAAAATCTGATTTCAAAAAGGCTGAAAATGATTATAAGTTAAAGATAGAGGACTTAGAGAAAACCATTTCAGTTCTAAAACATGAGAATATAAATTGTAGGACTCAGATCAAGGATCTCATAACTAAGTTGATTGAATGCCAGGCTGAGATTGTGATCAGCAAAGCCAGAGCAGAAAAATGTGTTCTTGAAGAAAAGACCTTCAAGAACATCATATCCTCATCCTTGCATGCAAGAGTTTGGTATTAAAACAAGCAAGGACTAGGATCTAGTGAGATAGCTCCTCCATACACAATCTTGTCTATAAGATCACCTAGGTGTGGAACTTGTGAAGATAAGCTTCCTCTCATAGACCCCTTTTGTAAAGATAAGCTTCCTCTCATAGACCCCTTTTGTAAAGATAAGCTTCCTCTCATAGACCCCTTTAGTAAAGAGGATGAAGAAGTGATAGTGAAGAATTCCTCTAAGAAGAGTGAAGAGGAGGATTCTAAGAAGGGTCATTATCCTTCTGAGGAGAGCAAAAAGACTGTGATGACCAAGTCTATGAGGAAGAACTTGGTCAGAAAGAGCAAAAGAAAAGCTAAAAAGGTTCAAGAGATCAACCTCAACTTTTCTACAGAGAGTTTTGGTTCATGTTCAAATTATCTCAACATCAAGAAGAAGGCTTACATGTTGTGTACCACTGCTACACAGCTTGAATCATCCAATTCCAAGAATAGTTCTCAGCCTAAAAGGACTATCTCAGCATCTGCAAAGATGAGGGTGGAGAAGGGACATGATCAAAGTCAGCCTTGTTCTAAGAAAAAAGGCTCTTAGGAAGAAAAGGATGGAATGTGTTATGTGTGAGAGTACTTCTCACCTTGCTAAGGATTGTCCATACAATCCAAGAGGTACTCTTCATGTGACCAAGAAAAATACTTCCAAGAGATCCAAGAAGAATTCAGCTTTGGAAGGAAAATATGTTTCCTTTGGAAGCTCCAAAGTGAAGAAGAAGGCAAGTGGAAAATTGCCTTGGAAGAAAACTTGGTCTCGGAAGAAAGGAATACTTCCAAAGCACTGAAGTCTATTGCAATGTTAGCAGGATCTTCCGAAGGTCCAGTCATCAAAACTTCCGAAGTCTCAAACGCTTCCGAAGTGTTGAAGGTCAAGTCCAAACTTCCGAAGGTGGTGTGGAAGTCAAAGAAAGACCAAGTGATTGAAGGTTCTCTATCAACAACAGCAAAAGATCCCGAAAGCACAACTATAGGATATATTACTGTTTCATTACCTTCTACCTCTTTTAATGAGCCCAAGACCAATAAGGCTTGAGTTTCCAAATGTAACTAATCATTTTCTTATGCAGGAAGAACTCAAGACAAACAAGAATATCAGAATCATTGATATGGCTGTTCTAGGCACATGACAGGCAATAAGTCACCACTCCAAAACTTTGAAAGAATTGATGGAGGGTCAGTTGCTTTTGGAGGAGATGAAGGAGGTTACATTTCTGGAAGGGGCAAGGTCACAAATGGTAAGCTTAGCATTGAGAAGGTATACTTTGTCAAGGAGCTTGGGTACAATCTTCTGAGTGTATCCCAATTTTATGATCAGAGTCATAACATGCTCTTCACTAAGCATGAGTGCATTGTTCTAAAGCCCGGGGTAATCATTCCTCATGAGCATATCCTGCTCAGAGCTCCCATGAGAGGGAACATGTACAAGATGGATTTGCAAGAAACATCTCCCTTAGTAGAAGTTTCATGCTTTCTGTCTAAAGCTAATGGTGATGAGTCTTTCCTCTGGCAAAAAAGAATGTGCCATGTAAATTTTAAAACATGAGTAAACTGATTAAGGATGATTTGGTAACTGGAATGCCAAAGAAAGAGTTTACAAGTGATGATCATTGTGTTGCATGCCTGAAAGGGAAGCAACATAAGGTATCTCACAAGCCTAAGGAAAGAAACTCCATCACTACACCCCTATAATTATTACATATGGATCTCTATGGCCCCACCAGTGTAATAAGTCTAGGAAGGACCTCTTATTGTTTGGTGATCACAGATGACTTTACATGATTCACTTGAGTCTTTTTTCTTAAAACTAAGGATGTGACTCCTGAGATTGTAGAGAATTTCATCTTAAAGATTGAGAATCAATATGATCACAAGGTTAAAACCTTAAGATGTGATCAAGGAACTGAATTTCAGAATCAAATCCTTGATACATTTTGTGATGAAAAAGGGTATTACAAGACAATACAGTGCTTCGAGGACTCCTCAGCAAAATGGTGTTGCTGAGAGGAGAAACAAGACACTGATTAAAGCTGCAAGAACCATGTTTTCTAACTCTAAGCTACCCATCACCTTCTAGGCAGAGGCAGTCAACACTGCTTGCTATGTGCAAAACAAAGTTTTAATGGTTAAGACTCATGGCGAGACTCCTTATGAACTTTGGCATAAGAGGAAACCTTTCATTGGTTTTCTCAGGTCATTTGGATATCTTTGCACCAACTTGAATACCAAAGATCAAATTGCCAAATTTGCTGAGAAATCAGATGATGGACACTTCATTGGATACTCTTCTCAAGCTAAGGCTTATAGAGTATACAATCTCAGAACTAGAATTATTGAGGAGTTAGCTAATGTGACTTTCAATGAACACACACCCAATGTAGCTAGTTCTGGTCCTGAATGGTTATTTGATCTTGATTTAGTTACCAACGGTTTTATCAAATCTTGTAAGAATATTTCAGGTGCTACAGATATCTTACCTCCAGGTGATCCTGATCCAAGATTTGAGCTAAGAAGAGCTTCAAGCTGCAAATCTTCAGCTCTAGTGGTAACTAATCCTGCAAATGAAGCTTCTACTAGCACATCAATGACAAATCCTATTGATGCCTCTGAAGTATCTTCAAATTCCAGCTTAGAGGTACATAACTCAGAAGAAGAAGCTTCAAATGTTGAGGAGCATGGTGGTGGTGACAGTGATCAGGAATTTCTTGATGCTGATAACCACTCCATTGATGACAACATCAATGATATCATACACTCATTGGATCAAGTCTCTTTTGATAAGTGTGTTAATGTGGTGGGAGAAACATCAATACCAGATCTAAATTTCTCTAATTTAGATCTCTCTCAGCAACTTGTTATGATCCCTTAGCTAAAGATCCACAAGTCTCATCCTACCACACACATCATTGGAGATGTTGACACCAAGGTGAGAACAAGATGACAAACCCATGATGAAAATGTTTGTCTTCACTCTTGTTTCTTGTCCCAGATAGAGCCAAACAAAATTGATGAGGTTCCGAAGGATGGAAGTTGGGTTGAAGCTATGCAAGAGAAACTGCTTCAATTTAAAAGGCAGAAGATTTGGAACCTATGTCCTCTTCGTCATAGGAAGACTACTATAGGAACTAAATGGGTGTTTAGGAATAGAAAGACGATAGAGGCATTGTCATAAAAAACAAAGCTAGACTAGTTGTTCAAGGATACACACAAGAAGAAGGAATTGATTACACTGATGTCTTTGCTCCTGTAGTAAGACTAGAAGCTGTTAGGATATTCTTGGCATTTGCTACATCCAAGAACTTTAAGGTCTATCAACTTGATGTCAAGTGTGCTTTTCTGTATGGGGTGATTGAAGAAGAGGTGTATGTCAAACAACCACCTGGTTTTGCAGATACTAATCATCCTAATTATGTCTGCAATCTTGATAAGGCTCTTTATGGGCTGCATCAAGCACCAAGGTAGTGGTATGAGACTCTATCTCAGTATCTCTGCAAGCATGAATACAAAAGGGGTACTATAGATGGAACTCTCTTCATCAAAGGACATGAAAATGACCTAATGCTAGTGCAAGTGTATGTAGATGATATCATCTTTTGTTCAACTAATCCAAGGCTCTTCAAAGACCTTGAGAAGCTGATGAAAGACATATTTGAAATGAGTGCCATGGGGGAACTCAATTTCTTTCTGGGAATGCAAGTGAAGTTAGTTGAAGATGGAATCTTCATAAGTCAGTCAAAGTATTTTCAGGACATACTAAAAAAATTCAACATGACTGATTATAAGATTGCTAAGACACCTAAAGCAAGAAACCACTCCCTTGGGCCTGATCTTGAGGGGGAGTGTGTGAATGAACACCTTTACAGGGCTATGATTGGGTCTCTTATGTATCTTACCGCTAGCAGGCCTGATATCATATTTGTCACATGTATTTGTGCAAGTTATCAAGCCAACCCAAAGATGTCACACCTTATCACCATTAAGAGAATTCTAAGATACCTCAAAGGTGCCTCAACACTTCGTCTTTGGTATCCAAAGAATTCAGACTTCAATCTGTATGCATATACAGATAGTGATTATGGTGGTTGCAATATGACTGCAAAGTCCACATCTGGGGGATGTCAATTTCTTGGTTGAAGGGTTGTCTCATGGCAATGCAAGAAACAATCCTGTGTCTCTACATCAACTGCTGAAGTTGAATACATTGCTGTTGCAAGCTGTTGTGCTCAAGTGCTTCGGATTCAGAATCAGATGCTTGACTATGGATTAAATTTCTAGGAGACCCCTATTCATATAGACAACAATAATGCTATCTCTATCATAGAGAATCATGTGTATCACTCAAGCACAAACACATTAATATCAAGTATTATTTAATTAGAGATAACTTTGAAAAAGGATTAATTAAACTAGTTAAAGCTAACACAAATGAACAATATGGTGATCTATTTACAAAAGCCTTTGATTAACAAAGATTTAAGTATCTTATATCAGCTATTGGGATGATTAACTTTGATTAGTTTTTTTTGTAAAACTAATTAATATTATTTCTTAAAATCTGTGTGTCCTAAGTTGTCTAGTTTATCACCTTCATATGCTCTTGTTTTCTCTAGATAAAAACCTTTGAAGACTTTTCTTAGATTTTCGAAAAAAAATCTTGATCCTTTGGAAGATACGTCTTTATCTTCAGAAGAAACTTATGTCTTCAAAACAAATAATTGCCTAAGTAATTTTCCTTCAGAAAAAATTTCTGAAATATCTTCCGAAGCTTAAAATCTCTCGACACTTATATGTTTTCAAGGACAATTTCCTTCTGAAGCAAATTAACTCTCGGAAGCTTTGTTATGTTAAAAAAAACGTTCAAGTCTTAATTCTCTTCCGAAACAAATTTTTCAAAACTCTTAGGAAATTCTTCCGAAGTCATTTTGGCTTCGGAAGCTTTTTCATTAAAAACTTCCGAAGACATTTACCTTCGGAAGTTTTCGACTTCCAAGAAAACTACTTTTTGAGCAAAAAGCAAACTACTTTTTAGAGGTGGGACTAACATCCGGATTTCAAAATTTATCCTTTTTTATTAAATTTGTCTTAAATCCTTTTCTCATATAAATCCAACGGTTCCCCCTTTTTCTATCATCTTCATCTTTCCTCCAAAACCAAATTCCCAAATTTTCTCTCTGAAACCGCCTTCGTTCATCTTTCCTTCAGCTCTAAGCTTTCTCAAAATGGACAACCTTAATAGAAGAAATGACCCAGATTTCTCCATGCAGTTAACAAGCAACATAATCAGGTTGCTCTGTTAAACTCTGAAAAAGATCCACACTTCTCAGAGGTTTGCTAATTCTTGGCTCTGTCAAACTATTTCACCTCCCTTTCCATTGATCCTGTTCTTTATACAGATCATTTACTTGATTTCTGGAAAACCTGTCAAGAGGTTTTTCTAGATGGGGAGAAGGCACTATCGGCTATGGTGCTGGGGAGGACAATCTTCATCACTCCAGCTATTATAAATGCTCATATATAGCTGGATGATGAGGAAGGTGAATTGTCCTTTCCAAAAGAAGCTGTTAACCAGTCCTTCTAGTAGAGGGCTATGAAGAGACTTCTTTGTAAAGACCTTTAGGAAAGGGAAGGTCTCATCCCAGTAGAAGTACTTACTACATGTGGTCATCCATAACTTATCCAACAAGCATGGGGGTTGGGACCAGATTCCTGAAGATCTCTCCTTCATAGTGGATAGGATGGTTCAGGGGGTCAAGTTCAGGTACTCTCAATTTATTTATACAAATTTACTTGTTAACTTGAACTCCTTAGAGTATTACATGTTTCCTAGATATGTTCAGTATATTCTTAATTATGAACTGGGCTAACAATTAAGGGAAACATGTAATATTCTTAAATTGAGACAGATGAAGCCTGACATCTTAAAATTTTGAAGAAGCCAACTTTTGGCTTCTCAGGGGTAGAAACAGCCTTTGTCCAAAAAATGTTAGAGCTAATTGCTCAAGGTGACAACCTAGCAACACAAGCTAGTTTTGAACCCACACCTTCTACATCCCAACATCAACATAGCCACAAATAATCCTCACCTATAAAGAAACTCAAACGAACCCTTTTCAATCAATTGAGTCTATGCAGGCCCCCATATACTTACCCATATAGGAGGAAGTGGATACTAGAGCTCCCACTTCTCCTATGAAGCAAACCACTCCCATTACTTCAAAGATCAGTGCTGAGGTTCATCATGCTTAGCCTAATGAGCTCAAAAGCCAAATGCATTAAGCCTTCACTCTGAGTCTCAACACTCAAGCGAACAACCTTTAGGGGACAGCTGCCATCCCCAGCCTTTAGACTTAAACCAACCATTCCTAACCTTGACTTCTATACTGATGAAGACTTAGGTTTCAGTGAGTACCATGACTCTTTCTTCTATTCCACTTCTCAAAAAGAGATGAGTTCTCCTGAGTCACCTATGTCTAGCCCACATCAGTCACCCATCATTGAGGTGGATACTTCTGAACCTGTTCAGGATATCCATATGGAAGAGGCTCTCACTTCAGTAAGTGATTACATCATTCAGACCTCAACCATAGCAACTCAGCCATTGACACTTCAACTAAAATTGTCACTGAGTAGAGGAAATCCAGCAGCCAAGAACTCCATGCTGGTGGTGAGAGAGAAGACCTTGGTCCAATTCTCTTATCTTCCAATGATTCTTCTGATGAAGAGAATGGGAATCTGAGGCTAAAGGTGCAAAAACTATCACAAACATGCACCTATATAGTCTCCAAGGTAGTCATCTTGAATCTCAGGTGACTACCTTGCAAAACAGGGTCAATGATCAGCAACTTGAGATATCTTATCTTAAGGAACAACTAGCTGGGAGACCTTAAGAAGAGCTCAACCAGGAATAGAGGAACCTATGAATGTGGTTGACCTAACCTCTAGCTCACCTATGCAAGTGGGTGATGCTACCAAAAAGAAGGAGAAAGTCATCACAGACACGGAACCTGGGAGTTCTTCACAGAGCATGGATATAAAGGACTCACCATCCTCATTTGCAATTGTCCATACTCATCAACTTTCTCAAGTTCACATTGATGTGGACTCAATAGACTCCTATATTTAGAGTCTTTTTAGGGAAGTATACCAAGGGCAGTATCATTTCACCTCAAGGATCTTTAATCACATCATAGGGTGGATGTATGATGCGAACAAAAGAGCCCTTATTCTTCAAAGAGTTCAAGGACAACAAGATGTTTTCAATTTTCAGATCTTGAACTTCTATGAAAGTCTTGACCTTGTCAGCATGCCACTTGTAAACCAAAGACAATTAGACAAGCTGGCTCAAAGGATTCAAGTTAGGATCATTGTAGAGTTCAGCTTCAGAAGGAGACTAAAGTAATCAGGTAATATCATTGGTCAACTGCATGTTAAAGCAGACCATAAGATTAGCCATAGGGGAAAACCTTGACCGAAGGCCTAGGGTAGAACCTGATGCCGTTCACCATGTCCCCCATCAACTATTACAAAGATTCATTCCCTTGATGAGACACCTGCTGGTGAAAGAGCATCTCAAACCATCTTTGGCTAGAGCTTGGAACCTACACTAAGCAATGAATGCCAAAGCTCTCTCTACCCTGAGCACAAAGGTTTGTAAGTGACAAATTGTTGGACCAAAAGAACCAAAAGCCGGATCAGAAAAACCTTTAAGTCCCAAAGATGTCACAACAACTGCTGAAGACACAAGTGCTGAAGACAAAGTCTGAAGACACAAGTGCTGAAGACAAAGTCTGAAGACAAAGTGCTAAGACAAGTCTGAAGACACAAGTGCTGAAGACAAAGTCTGAAGACACAAGTGCTGTGAAGACAAAGTCTGAAGACACAAGTGCTGAAGACAGTCTGAAGACACAAGTGCTGAAGACAAAGTCTGAAGACACAAGTGCTGAAGACAAAGTCTGAAGACACAAGTGCTAAGACAAAGTCTGAAGACAAGTACTGAAGACAGTCTGAAGACAAGTGCTGAAACAAGTACTGAAGACCAAGTATCAGACGTTGTCACAACAGCTGAAGAGGTCTTCTTCAGTAGTTGTGACGGTTTTCTTTCAGTAGTTTTATCTTTCCCTTTTCAGTTAGTTGTAATCAGTAGTTTAGTTTAGTAGTTTAGCATCAGTAGTTTTATATTTTGTGCTTAGCACTCTCTGATATGTTCTCAGTAGTTGTGAACATTTCAGTAGTTTGTTAAGTGTTAGTTATTTTTGTAATAAATCTGCCAGATGTCACTATCCCGTGATATCAGCAGTGATTGCACTCTATATAAGGAGTGTCAACCTAATTGTAATTGTGAATGATTGAGCAGAAAACATTTGATATAATTGAAACATTCCTTTCACAGAAATATATTCTCTCGTTACAAGCGTATTTGTTCTTAATGCATACGAATATCAAATTCTTGCTATAATTTGTCTAATTCTTGATCTTATTCCGCTGCGTTACACTCTAATCCATCAAACTTGAGATCACTGATCCTGTCAATGGTATCAGAGCAGGTTAATCATTGATCGATCTAATAATTGATCATTGAAACTGCTATCCAAGATCCAAGTTTGATGAATTAGCATTTTTGCAAGAAGAAACGGTTATAGAGATTGAATTTTCTGTGTTTTTGGCCATTCATCCTGAGATTTATTCTTGGTTTTCATTGAGTCTGTTGTGGTCTGTGTAAAATCTTTTAAAAGCTTGAATTAAATTGTATTTGGACCTAAAATGACTACTCCTCCAATGATCCTCACAATACTGGTTCCTCAACCAAGCCTCCAATGCTGGTTAGGAGTGAGTATAACATATGGCAACGACGAATGCTCCATCACCTGTCTGTTAACAGCTCAGGTTGTTGGACATCAGTGGTACATGGTCCACACAAGCCTATGGTGAAAACCCGGAAACCAATCAAATGGTTCCGAAGAGGAGGGAGCAATACTCAGATGAGGATAAGAAATTGTTTGAGATTGATGCAAAAGCCCATGGAATTCTGGCCATGGCACTATCCAATGAAATCTATTTGGGCTAATGCATTATGAAACTGCCCATGACCTCTGGAATGCCTTGAAAGAACAATTTGGAGGAACAGATGAGGTCTTGGCAAATAATAGAGAATCCTTGCCCAACAATATGAGACATTCTCTCATAGGAAGGGTGAGACACTGACTCAACAGTTTGAGCGGTTCTCTTGATCTCTGAATTAAAAATGGTCAAACATGAGTACACAATAGCCAGATGAATAACAGATTTCTCAGATCACTGCTTGAGAGATGGGACACATATACTATTGTCCTACGCTCCAGTGCAAATTTGGACAAACTATCTCTCACCCAACTCCATGGGAAATTGCTCACATTTGAGAGAGAGATAGAGAACAGAAACGAAAACTGTCATCATCTGGAAAGCTCACTGATGACTTTGTACCAGGAAACACTGCCTTGGTAAGTCATGAGTCAGAGTATGCAGGATCAGAATGCCACTATGATGAGCATATTGATTTCACCTCAAACAATTCTAATCATGCCTTTGTGAGTGTTGATTGTCATTCTGGTAATAATAGTGACAATCTATGCTTTATCATGGATGATTTGAAGGGCATTGCTGATGATGATTTAGAAGAGATGGATATTTTGAGCCAAATGGCCTTGATCAATATCAGATCTCAGAAATTCTACAAGAGAACTGGCAGGAAATTTCCTGGACTCTCTGACAAAACCAAAGTCGGTTTTGACAAGAGCAAGTTGAAGTGTCACAAATGCCACAGGCTTGGACACTTTGCAAGAGAGTGTAGATCAACTGGATCTAACACTCTGCACCCTTTTTGACTTTTCCAAATAACAATTCACAATCCAAAGGGCAACATTCTGCTGGTTCTAGTCATTCATCACACCCTCAATCTCCTGCATTTTGTTCCTCAGGGTCAAATGCCATATCCTTATCCCCGCTATTATATGCCACAGTCAAATCAAGTTCAAGCTCCTATAGTACCACAACCTCATGCACTACCAGAACCTCAACCATCTCCATCTCAATCACAACCTCATCACAGCTTCTTCACACCTGGAGTCGTTGACTGGAGTAGCTTACTGATAACTTGTCTGGTCACACTGAGCAATACTATGCTGGTGCTAGTCAACATGGTGGTGAACACCCTTTTGGAAATCTTGCTCTCATGGCCCTGGAGTCTACTGAGGGTTCCTGCTCAAATGCATCATCTTCACAGGTAACTCAGGTATCTTCAGAGGCTAAAGCCAAGTTATGTCTGAATCATGCATAGCTGCCTTTGTCTCTATTAGAGAGGCAAATGTAGCATTAATAAATCAAAAACTTGAGTTTGAGAAAACCATTTCCAAAAGAAAAGCTGAGTATGAGTCTGCTCTTAACAGTAAAAGTGATGAGATTTATAAGCTTAAATGCCAATTAAATGATGAAAAGGCCAAGCTAGAGGTTATTCTGGAAGACCACAGGAGTCTCAAAGAAAAACTTGCAGTGACCCAAGTTGAGTGTGACCGCTGGGTCTCATCATGCAAGGGATTTGAAATGCTTCTTAGCAAGCAAACTGCTTCAAATGTGAAGTTTGGTATTGGTTACAACCATACTGCTCCACCAACAGACTTTACTCCTAACTCCATAGTTAAGTTGAAAGTGTGAAAGCAATCTCCAAACCACATTATCGTGTGAATCATTCTCCAATGATAATCTAAGATCAGAGAATGAAACCAGTGTTAAGATCTCAGCAAATAAATTGATTGATGGTCTAACTACTGAGACTCATATGAAGCTGAGTACTTTAGATGTTGTTCCTCAATGTACCCCAAGTACTGAAAGAGACCCAACATCTGAAAAGCATTTCAAATCAGTTGAAATACAAGGACTAACAACTGCTGAGGAATCCATCAAACGGTCTATTAGGGCGGATGGAAAACAGTTGAATTACCAGTCTTCAGCTGTTACAAATCCTTTAGTACCTAGTACTGATAGGAGGAAAGTACTGAAGCTCACACCTTCAGTAGTTTCCACTTCAGCAGTAGAGATGTCCAAGATGAAGAATAAACCATGTGAAATTTGTGGTAAATTCAATCATCTATCTGATGAATGTTGGTACAAAAAGGGTTTAAAACTCCAAAGGGATGAGCTCATTACTAAATAGAAATAAATAAAACTGAGTTTGAGACCAAGTTTGTACCACAATCATCTCAACCTGATAAACCCAAGGCCTTACCCAAATCCACTAAGAAGGATGCGGTTTATCAGAAGACAGCTGATAGTTCTCATGATAAACATAAGACTAAGTCTGTGAAATCTAAGAAGGAGGAAATGGTGGGTCACAGGAACTCATCAAAAACAAGCTCTGGAGTGTCAAATGAACTGAAAGCTCGAGCTTCAAATCAGACACAACTTGTTATGATGGTTCAGCATCTGTTGGGGAGAGTTACCAACTTGAAGCCTGTGATCAAACCACTGAAAAGGAATTCCAGGTCCAAATCTATTTCAGCACCATCTCCATCTTCATCAGCTGTTAATCATGAGAAACCAGCTATGGTTAAATCTGTTGATAAAGTCAGTCCCAAAAACAAAAAGGTTTGGGTCTCCAAAGCTAACTAGTTTCTTATGATTTTGCAGGGTTCTTCAGCATGCCAAAGAAGCATCTGGTATGTGGACAGTGAGGATCCATGCACATGACTGGGAGCAGCTCTCTTCTTCATGATTACTCTCAAGGAAAGAAGGGATTTGTCTCATTTGGAAA
Source organism: Flaveria trinervia (assembly GCA_025506515.1). Lineage (NCBI taxonomy): Eukaryota > Viridiplantae > Streptophyta > Magnoliopsida > Asterales > Asteraceae > Flaveria > Flaveria trinervia. Next base: position 56,545,359 of record CM046458.1, read on the forward strand.
TGATGCTAAAGGTTACATCATTGGAAAGGGATTTGTGTCTAATGGAGATATAGATTTGATGATGTCAACCATGTGGAGAATCTCAAATACAATCTGTTGAGTGTCAGTCAGATGTGTGACAAAGGACATGTTGCTCTTTTCACAAGCCAGAACTGTAGGATTCTGTCTTCCAAGGTTCTGAGCCTGATTGACAAAGTACTGGATGATAATACTCTCCTGAAGGCCAACAGGATAGGAAGAGTATATGCCTTGGATTTGTCAAAGAAAATTGAGTTAAAAGGCCATCCATGCTTGTTCTCCAAGGCCTCTCTCCAAGAATCTAAACTGTGGCATAGAAGGCTGGGTCATGTTAATCTCAAAAACATGAATCAGCTGATCCACAAGAGTTTAGTGAGAGGTCTTCCATAAAGGAGTTCAATTGTGATGAAATCTGCACTGCATGCTTAAAAGGGAAACAACATAAAGTTTCATTCCCACCATAGAAGAATCCAAGTCTAATGCCTGCTTAAACTACTGCACATGGATCTTTTTGGTCCTGTGAAGGTAATGAGTATGGCAAAGAGAAATACTGTCTGGTAATTGTGGATGATTACTCTAGATATGTATGGACTTTCTTCTTGCATTCAAAGGATGAGGCTGCTCAGTCCATTATGAACTTTGTGTTACACGTTGAGAAGCAGTATTCCCTACCGTTAAGTGTGTGAGGAGTGACAATGGTACTGAATTCAGAAACCACACTCTTGATGAGTTTTACTTGTCAAAGGGAATCAAGAGGCAGTATAGCATCCCAAGGACTCCAGAGCAAAATGGAGTAGTGGAGAGAAAGAACAGGACCCTCATTGAAGCTGCAAGGTCCATGTTGGCTGATTCTGGTCTGCCACTGACTTTTGGGCTGAAGCTGTCAATACAGCCTGCTATGTACAGAATAGAGCCTTAGTAAATCAGAGGTTGATGAAAACTCCTTATGAAGTTTTACATCATTTAGCCCTTTGATTTCATTCTTTAGAGCATTTGGGTGTCCCTGTTACATTCTCAACACAAAGGATCAACTCCAAAGTTTGATTCTAAGTGGATGCAGGGTATTTTGTTGGGTATTCATCCACTTGCAAGGCTTACAGAGTATTCAACTGTCGGACAAAGATAGTTGAAGAAACCTTGCATGTGAAGTTCAATGAATCCCCTAAGGATACAATTCCACAAAACCCTGTGGAGTTGTTTGATCTGGACATTCTGCAATATGTTCCTTATCAACCGTGCTGTTGCAGATCATATGAATCCATCATCTTCTGTAGCTAGTCATCCATCTGGTGTTACTGATGATGATGATGATATCAGTAATCACCTTTTCAAGTTTAGTGATCAACTGCTTGATTCAGCTAGACCTGATGTTCCTGTAGCTCTAGTAGCACAATCCACAACAAATGCTGATGAGATTTCTACAACTTCAACTTCCTTTGAATTACCATCTACTGATTGGTTTCAAGGAAATGCTTCACCATCACCATCTGTTGCTGCTGAGCCTGCTACAAACACTTGCACAAGATCTTATTGTGTACCAAGATCTGAAGAATCACCCTATGTCTCAAATCATTGGTGATATCAATGCAAGGTTGTGTCAACAAGAAGTCAATTGTCAAATTTTAACTTGTCTTTTACTGCTTCTATCTCTCTTCATAGTAGTCAGCAAGAGCCAAAGAACTATCACATTGCTTTAAGGGACAATGGATGGGTTGAAGCCATGCAGCTTGAGCTTCTTCAGTTCAAGAAACAGCAAGTGTGGGAACTGGTTCCTCTACCTCCAGGTAAGTGTGCAATAGGCACTAAATGGGTGTTTAGGAACAAAACTGATGAAAATGGGCTTATTGTTAAGAACAAGGCCAGACTGGTTGTACAGGGTTTCACAAGAGGAAGGTATTGATTATAATGAAACCTTTGCCCCTGTAGCCAGACTGGAAGCAATTCGATTGTTTTTAGCTTATGCTGTTATCACAACCTAAAGTTTTTCAAATGGATGTCAAAAGTGCATTTTGTATGGGAAAATTAAAGAAGAGGTTTATGTATGTCAACCACCAGTTTTGAGGACAATAAACATCCTAATTGGGTGTATAAGCTTGATAAGGCTCTCTAGGGTTGAAACAAGCTCCTAGAGCCTGGTATGAGACATTATCAAACATTCTTCTGGAAAATAATTCACTAGAGGCTCCATAGATAAGACTTATTCATTAAGAAAGCTGGGCAGCATAATCTACTTGTCAAATTTATGTAGATGATATATATTTTTGCATCCTCTGATCCACAGTTGTGTGATGCCTTTACAAAGTTGATGCAACAGAAGTTTGAAATGAGTGCCATGGGAGAATTACAGTTCTTTCTGGGTTTGCAAATCAAACAAAAGGCTGATGGAATTTTCATTCATCAGTCCAAATACACAAAAGATCTTTTGGAAAAGTTTGATTTACAAAACTGTAAGCCCTGTTCTACTCCCATGTGCAACACCACACAACTAGATACAGATCGAAAGGTAAGTGGTTGATGAAACACTTTACAGATGTATGATTGGGTCCTTGATGTACTTAACAGCTTCTAGACCAGATATTATGTTTGCTACATGTGTTTGTGCTAGATTTCAGGCTGCACCTAAGGAGTCTCATTTGATTGCAGTCAAGAGGATCTTTAGATATCTGCAAGGCACTCCATCTCTAGGTTTATGGTATTCTACTAGACATTCTGGTAAATTAGTTGCTTTTTCTGACAGTGACTATGCAGGGTGTAAGTTGACAAGAAAGTCCACTTCTGGAGGATGCCAATTCTTAGGCAACTGCTTGATTTCTTGGCAGAGTAAGAAGCAGACCTCAGTTGCTACATCAACTGCTGAAGCAGAGTACATTGCTGCTGCAAGCTGTACATCTACAGGTACACTGGCTTCAAAACCATTATTGGATTATGACATAACAGAGACTAAGACCCCATTGTTAATGGACAGCTCTTCAGCTCTTTGTATTGTCAAGAATCCTGTCCAGCACTCTAGGACTAAACATATTGAAATCAGACACCATTTTATTAGAGATTGTTTGAAAAAGGTCTGATTGATCCAAAATTTGTTCCTAGTGCTGATGAGCTTGCAGACATTTTCACTAAGCCCTTGGATAGCACAACTTTCAAAACCTAGTGCTGAGGCTTGGTATGTTGCAGCTAGAATAAGTGACAACTGATGATGATCTCAGTCACAAGTACGATGATCATTAGTTTATTATTGTCATATATAAGTACTGAAGTTATTCTTTCAGAAGTTTTTAAAACTACTGGAGCTTAAGTAACTTCTCAGTACTCAAGTACTTTATTTGTTAAAACAGCTGATGTAGTTACAACAGCTGATGTAGCTACAACTATTGATGTCAGAAATACAGATAAATACTGATGACCAATGAAACGTCTGAAACTCAGATCTAAGTCTGATGAGTAAGTGTGGAGGTCAGACTGAAACAACTGAAAAGCTATGAATTGACGAAAACAGCTGATGAGAAATTTCTCTTCAGTCGTTTATACAACTACTGTTTCATTAAAACAACTGAAGCCAAAACTATGTCTTCAGTAGTTTACAACTATGAAGACTAACACCAAGTCTTCAGCTGTTTACAACAACTGATGACAAAACCATTGTCTTCAGTAGTTTCACAACTACTGATGACAAACACCAAGTCCTCAGTTTACATCATTGAAGTCAAAACCAAGACCTTCAGTAGTTTCACAACTACTGATGGTTAACACCAAGACTTCAGCTGTTTCAACGTCTGATGGTCAAAACCAAGTCTTCAGTTGTTTTATAACAACTGATGACAACACCACACTGTCAGTCGTTTTAAACCTCTGAAGTTAATACCACGTCATCAGTAGTTTCAAACAGCTGATGACCACACCAAAACCTTCAGTAGTTTTCTTTCAGCCTTTTCCTATCCCAACCTATAAATACCTGTCTTCTTCTCAAATGTTCCATCAGCCGTTTCTGACCTTCATACTTTCAAAATGGCAACCATGAGCCTAAAACCACGACATAACTGCGTTGCATACCTTACCAAGTCGGCTTTTGGAACAAATTTGATATGCCATTGACTAATGGTGGATTACCCAATCGCACAGCCTTTCTCTTGAATCCGACCATCTACCCTGAATCTCTCAGTCAATTCTGGTCAAGGTGTTTTTGTTCATACTGATGAGTCTACTGGCCAAATCTCTGTTCGGTCCACTCGTCAACCAGAAACCAGTGGTTGTTACAGCCGACATCATTCGTCAGGCATTACACTTACATGACTCCACCACTGTGACTGAATACCCAAGGGCACAATGGATATGTCCTTTATCAATAATGGGTATGAAGGTGATCTTCGGGCTACAACTATTCTGAAGAAACATTTCCATGATGCTGAAAAACTTATCTTTCACATGGTAAATGTATGCTTAGCTTCAAAGACATCCTCTGGGATCAAATGTCATCCCAATGGCAACAGGTATTGTATTCTATTCTAGAACACCAACCGCTAAATTTCTCTGAAATCGTGTTTCTAGAAATAAAGAACTTGGCTCAAAATGCGGCAAACCGCTGGCTATTATATCCCAGGTTTCGATGGCCATTATTTAATGAATTAAAATCTGATGGCCTTGTTGGCCTTGGAGTCCCTGCACCAACTGTTTTGGCTGAGGTATACTCCAGGCACAACTCAGACCTCACTCTCAAAGAAGCTACCCGAATGCTAAAGCCCAAGCAGAGGGAAACCACAACTTCCACTACCAGATCCAGAGTCCCCACCAAACCAAAAATCAAACGCCCCAAAACAGCTATTCAGGAGACGAGTCCCTGAAGATGCTCCTGTACCACCAAGGCAGGATATACTTGCTGGTTTAAACCCCTAGCAGTATCAGAGACTCTACCAGAACACCGCACAGGCATCCTCTCAAAAGGATCCTGATGCAACCTTAACAGGGGTAACCACATTGCTGAGACCTCTCTCACTTGAGGAGGTTATCATTGAAGAGCATTCCTCTCCCCGAATGCAATATGTTTCTATCTCCTCTCCCCAAGCAAATGCCCCCAAAGTCCAACCATTATAATTGCAAACGTGCTGACTCAGCTGCATGCCTCTCCTCCTCCCCAACAAACACCAACAAAGGGGAGAACCACAACAATTGAGGAAGAGGATAACATGCTTCTGACAACCCACAGCACCAGGGTTTAACTGTTCTATCTCCTGGTGTGGATATGTAGATACGAACATCTGGTGAGGCTGCCACCTCTTCTGAATCAGAGCAACATCAGACTGAGGCTGGTAACATAGCTAAGACCTCACCAGAGGCAACAGCTGATGAGGACATCGTCCTGAGGCTGGAAGTCCCCAGTTCCAAGAAAAAGGGCACATGCTAAAATGGTCTACACCCGGTGCATGTACATCCTGCTACAAGGAGGAGGTCAGGTGATTCAACATTGCTGATGATGACCTAGGCTTTTTCTATGATGTTCTAGCCTACAACACCATCCTGGAGGCTGAGTAAACAGACTACAAGAACTGCTTGCCAAGAAGTCTCAGGATGTAAGTCCATCTGCCCCCACTAACCCACAGATGGCACCTTCATTCGAAGGTCCCCCAAACACTTCACCCTCTCACTTCACTGAGCCTCCAGCCTCTGCCTTTGGCACTATCTCTCAGGGACAGAACCCCCTAAGCAGATGGTTGCTACATTCCAACAATCCTTACCTCTCATCACACTCCTCAATATCATTGTTCGTAAAGCCATTGATGAGAAGATCTCCTCAAGTCTACAACCACTCATTGATGATGCTGTGCACAGAAACTTTCTGCGGTACAAACCCCTGCAACAATGCATCCAAAAGGGGGAGAGTACAACAGTGAAAGAAAGAAAAGAAAAAGACTGAGGATGAGAAGGCACAAGAAAAACCAAGGAGTTGGAGAAGGAAAAAGAACAACAATGATCACTTACAAAAGAAAGAAAAGTGCTGGTGATCAAAAGAATGCTGAGGAAAATCCTTGGAGGAGCTGATAAAAGATGCAGATGAAGCACACAGCCGATCCATGGACAAAATCATTGAGCAACTCTTCAAGCAAGACTTTGATACCAGCAAACTAGACAGTGAGATCAGGAGGTTGGAAGTAAATGAAATCCAAAACAGATGGGCTGGGTACAGTGTGCTGGAGGAAAGAGAGATTGGAGATCATGATTTGATTCATAGCCAAATATTTAGGAAGATCACTGATGGAGATTCGTTCATGACTAGAGACAGCATTCTGGCTATAGCCACCAGAATCTGTTTGTCTGAGCAATTCATAAGGGGATAATTATTGAAGCACTTGATGAGGCTAGAGCTGGGAAAAGGCTTGAAATGGCAAAACTCACAAAAGCCAAACTTACAACCAAAATCTTGAACAACCTTCCCAATCACCCACTCAAAAACAGCCTACCCCTCAAATCTCCAAACCAATCTCAAAACTCAAATCCAAAACTCCTCAACCCTCAAAACATTTCTTTACCACAAAAACCAACCCAACCATCATCCAGTGATGCACCTAGAAGGAGGAGAATGGTGCTAAGGATAGAAGAAGATGAAGAAGAAGATGATGAAGATGATAGTCTGCCACTCTCTGCTGTTCTAAGGGTACCAGAACCCAGGAGTCAACTCATGATCACACCTGACTCACAAAGGGAAATGGTTAGAGTCAAAATAGAAGATGAAGAACAGCAGAAACAGCACGATGAGCAACTACTGAAGATGGTTGACAAGGAATTTCCCCAGTCATCATCTATACAAGCCATGAAAGGGCATGCTCAGAGGCTGTACACTCTCAGACACACATTTCAGTATCAAAAAGAGAGAGTGAGATTATGGCCAGACCCCAAGGTGAGCTCTAGAATACACAAAAGATCCATTCCACATAGATAGAATGGCCAGGTTAGAAAAACAATAGACTTACAATCATGTTGGCCATTGTAGTCTCACCTTGGGAAATACTCGATGAATTCAAGAAGGCTCATCAATCAAAAATGACCCCTCAAGCCTTACTGGAAAACAAGATGATCAAAAAGGGGTTATTATATAAGAAGCTTGAAGACATTAAGAAGAATGAGCTCTAGTTACTCCTTGAGGGCACCCATCCTGATGAATTTGTCTACAGGGAGATCTACTGTGGAGTTGAAGAATGGCAGGACTGTAAAGTACCTATCTGAGTACTATGGTCCAGAGTTCTTTGAAGGAGGGGTAGAAGAACTCTCCAAGGAGGAACAGGTTGTTCTCCTTGAGGCCTATGTTCGTGAGTCTTACAGACTCGTAAATGGGAAGTAGGTTTCATGGTTGGGATCACAACTCTATGTCCAGATTCCCCAAAATAGAGTTCCCCTCCATACTTAGCCAAACACATGATTAGAAACCTCTTCTGGCCTGTGCTGATCCGATTCTCTGAAGCTGATCAAGAGAAGTCTTTGCCAACAATAAGTGGGACCTCAATAAAGTTAAAGGTTTTGGCTGCATTGGTTCAGGGGGAGTTTGTTGGACCAAAAGAACCAATGAGCCGGATCAGAAAAACCTTTAAGTCCCACAGACGTCACAACAACTGCTGACGACACAAGTGCTGAAGACAAAGTCTGAAGACACAAGTGCTGAGACAAAGTCTGAAGACACAAGTGCTGAAGACAAAGTCTGAAGACACAAGTGCTGAAGACAAAGTCTGAAGACACAAGTGCTGAAGACAAAGTCTGAAGACACAAGTGCTGAAGACAAAGTCTGAAGACACAAGTGCTGAAGACAGTCTGAAGACACAAGTGCTGAAGACAAAGTCTAAGACACAAGTCTGAAGACAAAGTCTGAAGACCAAGTGCTGAAGACAAAGTCTGAAGACAAGTACTGAAGACAGTCTGAAGACAAGTGCTGAAGACAAGTATGAAGACCAAGTATCAGACGTTGTCACAACAGCTGAAGAGGTCTTCTTCAGTAGTTATGACGGTTTTCTTTCAGTAGTTTTATATTTTCCCTTTTCAGTAGTTTGTAATCAGTAGTTTAGTTTCAGTAGTTTAGCATCCAGTAGTTTTATATTTTGTGCTTAGCCCTCTCTGATATGTTCTCAGTAGTTGTGAACATTTCAGTAGTTTGTTAAGTGTTAGTTATTTTTGTAATAAATCTGCCAGATGTCACTAACCCGTGATATCAGCAGTGATTGCACTCTATATAAGGAGTGTCAACCTAATGTAATTTGTGAATGATGAGCAGAAACATTTGATATAATTGAAACATTCCTTTTCACAGAATATATTCTCTTGTTACAACCGTATTTGTTCTTAATGCATACGAATATCAAATTCTTGCTATAATTTGTCTAATTCTTGATCTTATTCCGCTGCGTTACACTCTAATCCATCAAACTTGAGATCACCGATCCTGTCACAAATGGAAAATAAAAATGATTTCGGAGGAGATTGAGGAGGAGGAGAAGAGAGGAAAAGGAAGCTAAGAGGAGAAAGTTCCTCTACTAGGTCTGCAAGACTCATGGAAGCTGCTATCAGGGCTGCCCCCAGGCCAAACACTCAGGATGATGAGTTGAGGGCGGTCAGGATCAACTACTTGAAGACTAGGAACTATCACATTGATAATATCATCTCTCTCTCCCTTGGATGAATTAAATGCACTGGCGGGCATGAAATTGTAAAAGGAAAGAAAGGAAGCAGAGGATGCAAAATTACTTCTTCAAATCAAAGAAGAAAGAAAAGACTCTACAAGCATGTGCCTACTCTTTCCCCAATTCAAGAAAGTCATGTACATAAGGATGTGGCTCCACAAGAACCTCCGGTAGACAAAGAAATTGATAGGATCAAGATGATCAACTACTTGAGTGCCACAGGTCTCTATCAGGCAGCTGCACTTCTTCCCTACCTTTGATTACATTGAGTTAAGTATCTCAAACAGCTTGAACTTGAATTAGTCAAGAAAGAAAGATACTAAAAGAAAGTTAAGGGAAGAGGCTGCAAAGTCAAGAGCCATCATCCAGAAAAGCATGAAGAAGTCTACTGATAGGCAGAGGATGATGAGCTTCTTGAAGCTGTATGGATTCTCTGGAAGATGAGCACATTAGGTGATCAAGTAGAAGATTCAAAAAGGTGAACGTGTTGACTTACATTCCCCACCAAGTCAGGTCCCTTAGGAAGTGGGGATTAAGGTTGAACCATTTGAGACAACAAAACCTGAATCTCCTATTGAGTCTCAGCAATCTCCACTTTTTCTCCACAGCAGGGTTCTGCCCCCTCTCAATCTGAACCTGGAGAGAGGAAGACCCAACTGAGAAAGACAAAGAAGATCAATCAGGTGATGCAGGCTAGTCTTCTTAGTTAAAAGGTTCAAAGAGGAGAAAAAGGATGGCTTCCAAAACAAAGCCAATGAAGAAGAAGAAAGAAGCATCCATCTCTAGACCTCAGGATGAGTCAGAACATCCTAAGGATGTGCAACAAGAGGGTACTCCACCAACTCCAATACAAGTAGCTCCTCTAGCATTAGGAAGACCCATCTTGTCCTGGACATACACTACAAATCCAGAAAGATGGCATGTCATTTGTCACACCCCAACCTTGACGGCGGAAATGTCGAGGTGTGAGAGTTAGGATCGTTCACAACCACATAACGCTATTATTAATCTAAATATATTATTCATAAGTTTGAAAGGTACATTACAAGCATAAGTCTCAAATAAGAACACAATATAAGAAATATAACAAGCTCATTCATAAGTTAACTAGGTCCATTCCTAGGTGTGAACAACTTCAAAAAAGGCGATCAAGCTTGAGTATTTCCTCAAACATGTTAAAAATAAAAGGTCAAAAATAATGTTGGTGAGATTTCCATAGTTTGCAATACATAAGTATATAAAAGATGGCAATTCATGTTGTGAGTTAGAGAACAAAGTAACTAGGGATGTAAGACCATTTGCACAATCAAACCTCGACAAAGTTTTACAAGTCTCAAACGTTTACAAGTATATACGATTAGCTAAGTGTACTTGGATCAACCAAGCAGGCTTGTCTGGTCCATAGATCTATGACTTCGCTAGGCTAGCAATAGTTAATGATTGTATATATATTTGACATTACATGGTAGCCACAAAGTTCAACTAACCACAACATACAAGTGAATTACCATAAGTTACAAGAATTAAACGTGTTTACAAGTGCAAAGTTTATAACGTAACATGTTCACCCCAAAGTGTAAAAGTATAAAAAAGGGGTATAGAAATACTCACTTGGCAAGAAGTATAGAAAATGATAATTAATAAGAAAATATAATAAGCAACTTTGCAACATGGTTCTTCACAAGGTTACAACATGGTTCTTCACAAGGTACCTAAGTATATAAAAATATTTACAAAATTAAAGTTTAATTATTAGAAGTTTAACGAATTAACGAAGACTAGGGTTCCAGTTTGGCATTTGGGGTTGTCTAATAATTATGTTTAACAAAATATAACCAATTATATTAATTAAACTTAAAAAAATTTGCAACATTTTGTGGAAGGTTATATATATAAAAGAAAATATGACATTTATAATAATTTGAATATATATATTATATATATATATATATATATATATATATAAATTAAGTAAAGTTAGTAACCACAATTTAAAACAATAATTTGAAGAATTTAGATATAAAGTTGAAATAAAGTTTTATAACCAAATGTGATTAACACGTTTTAAAAATAATAATTTAAAAGCAATGTTTGAACCAATAACTATTTTAATTCATAAAAATAACCAAGTATAAACTTTATTAATATATTTTTAAAAATATATATTTATTTGTAAATTTTTTTTATAAAACAATATAGGAAATAATTTGGTGCTTTTAAAAATATTTAGATTTTTCAAAATCCATTTTTATATTTATTAAAAATATTTTAAAATTTAATTTAAGGCTGAAAGCCTTTAAAAAAAATACATGAGGGTCCTGGGTTTGAACTCGGGGCCTCATGTTTAGAGCACATGCACCTTAACCATTGAACCAAATGCCTCAGCCTCAGGTTATGTTGGTTTCAAAACCTTAAAAACACAAGTTTCAATAGATCCCTATTTTCTCAAGAACCCTAATCCCAATTCAATCCAAATTGAAAGCTAAAATGCGGATGATTACAACAATAGACATGGGGCTTTTGTTCCCCATGTCAAATCGAGGGTGTGGGTAATCTTAATTACCCGATTGATGATGATTTAATAACAAACAGAATGAAGAACAGAAGCGATTTCTTCGAAGTTGATCTGAGATGCAATTGTGGATAATAATCCAATTCGTTTTGCAGGAACCTTCCAAGGATCTTTTTGATCAAAAACCCTCTACTAATTTTTGTTTAGTTTGTTCGAAAGGCGGACTTCGATTAAGATGCAATTACGACAGAGTATGAGGATTGAGGATGATGTTCTTGCTTGTTTCAGGTGAAATTAAAATTGTTAAACGCCTGAGGATAGTTAAATGATTGTATATGTGCGTTTAATTAGATTATAATTACGATTTAATATTCGAACGACTAGGTAGTTTAATGTGTTGTGGTTATGTAGTCGATTAGTCTAGAAACAGATGTTTAAATGCGATTAATTGACGCATTCAGGTTCGAATCATCTTCTAGAAAGATTTGGTAGCGGTTTCGGATCAAAAATCGGTGCCAATATACCCTTTTTGGGGTCGCCGGAGCTCGGCGGAGGGCGCCGGAGCTATGGCCGAAAAACGGATGGGCGGGGGGTTTGGGTTGTAATTTTAAAACTTACACATTGCCCCCCTTAAGATTTGAGTTGTTATCATTTTATGTAAAAACTTTCTTTTAAAGTTTATAAAGTGACAAACAACCCCTTAACTTACTAAATTTAGGTTCTAAACATTTTTTAATAACTTATAAAGTGTTATTATTATTATTATTTTTATTGTTATGAATTTTATAAGTATTGTTATTATAATAATATTGTCATTATTTTTAGTAATATTATTATTATTATTCATTGTTTTAAATTTAATGGAACTATCAACTTTCAACCTAAAGATTTAAAGACAAATTAAACAATAAGTATAAGCACCCCAAAGTTTCGAATTTGACAACAATAACCCTTACAAAAATTAACAATGTTAACTTATAATTAACCCGAAAATACATGATGTTACGGTCTCCCCAACTTAAAAGAATTCCGTCCTGAAATTAAGAATGAAACTTAAACGAACAGGAAACTTATAATGAAAGATAAGTGTACTAACAGACTGTGGTTGGCATTTGATTACGTGTGAGATGCTTCACTTTGCGAATTATGGAATTTTACACGATGCATTCAAATTGAACTCTTCCAGTGGAATGCGAAAGTTATCATTGACAAACTAACTCTTTGAGATTTGACACATGAAACGTTGGAAAATGATGATGAGTTCCTGAGGTATATTAGACTTATAAGTCACACTTCTCCCATCGTCTGGAATGAAATTGTGTAATAAAGTGACGTCTTGAAGCAAATAAAAAAATAATAATAATATCCCATAATTGTATGAAAGTTTGACCGTCAGAATTTAAGAATCCCAAGTGCCACTATATAATGACACAAGCTTAAGGCATATCTTGTGAATACGTATCGCTCCTCCGGTTAAACCGTCAGGTTAAGAATGATACGTTATGCCGAGATTTTGAGTTGGGTTCCCAAAGATGATTAGAGGCATTGCTAATAACAGAAAGTGAATCGATTGTCAGAATTTAATGATCGATGTTTAACGATACACCATGATAACCGACTATTTGAGGTAAGTACGAGTCAATTTCTCGACTCGTTATCTCACATGAGTCAATATGAAATGTGTGAAACTAGCCAATCGGTCAATAATGCACCAAATGACATCAAGAAATACAAGGCAATTTGAACATATACCAAGCTACGTCAACATTTCCTTTATGCCAAACCATGAATACCAATCACGGAAATTCATGATCCTTTTTGTCCACATCGGAATGAATGTAATAACAAGTTTTGTGAGTCGCAATCAAGATAGAGATTTAGATATTTTCAAGATTTGGAGTTCAAGGTTATCCAAAATAATGGGAATTGCATTTTTAATTATGGGTAAAGAGTTAAACAAAGACTTCGTTCATGATCGGATTGGAATTTAAATTATTCAGAATATGACGATAAAGGCAATGACAAATAGCTTCCCAAGTACGGTTTGCACACGCGGTTCATCAAACCCATGAACACAACCGTACATTGCTATAACCAGAAAGGCATGACATAAATTTATAATAAATTTATCTTGTATGAAAGATTGTTTTAGGAGTGTTATCATCGTGCAACTAGTTTTGATGATAACTCAGAATGAAGGTCGATAAAAAGGTTCCATAAAGCTAGATCAAACGTCAAATTGAAACATAAAAGCGTGAGAGAAGAAATCGATTAAAATTTAAATATTCCAGGCTTGGAACTAGGGTTACCTTAAAGTAACAACGACCCCTTTTGAGTTCAATTCATGCTTTATCTTGCCTGACTAGAACACTATCGTCGATAAATCAGATAATGGTGTTCACCCTTCAAGTTATTACATGTTTCTTGTCAATTGAAGTCTTAAAACCTTGGTAAGTTTGAGATCAAGGAATGACAATACTCACCAAGATATGGTTATCACTCCTAGCTTGGTGGTGTATTTCCCAAAGTATGACTCTTATTTACCAAACGAAAGCTTGATCCTAACTCATGTTAAGGATCCACAAGAATAAAATAAGGTAACTTACCATTAAGGTAAGGATAATCACTCCTATCTTAACAGTGAAGTTTTATAAAAACAAAATATAGCAAAATGAAAGGTTTCATTAAAGAACGGAATTCACTCCTACTTTGATTGGATCATTTCATTTGAGGAAAATACCATCCATAAAATTTTAAACGGATGATATTATCATCAAGGTATGGATTTCACGCCTATCTTGATGATTGAATTTCATAATAACAAGAAAACAATGGAGAACTGACCTTTGTCACCAAAGTACGAGGCTCAATCGTATTTGGTGGGGTCATTTCATTTGCGAAATACGAGTTCCAGAAGAAAATAATTGAAATCTATCCTCAAAACAAGGAAATCACCCCGATTCAGAGGATGTGATTTCATAAAACACACAATACAAAAATTAAAAACCATCACCACGATATGAAATTTTACTCCTATTTTAAGAAAGTAATTCCATTTGTAAAATACGAATTCATAAAAACAAAAAGAAGGAAATCGTCATCAAGTATGAGGTTCACTTCTGTCTTGACGATGAGATTTCATAAGAACAGTAATAGTGAATGGAAAGTCATTACCAAAGTAAGGAAATCACCCCTGTTTTGATGAGATTGAATCATTTAGGGGATGCAAGTGTCTTTAGTCATAAGTTGACTTGCGGACTCTTGCATTGCCTACGATGCAAAAAAATTTGAAGTTTTTATAAAGCTCGACTTAGCAAATGAAGAGAATATCAGCTAGAAATTCAGAAACTTCAAATTACATAAATGTAACATTAACAGGAAAAGAAAATCATGCTTGCTAGGATTTAAGGTTAATGTTCAGGATAACAGAGTTAATTGTGTTCGGTTCTCAAATCTTGAATGGTTTAAGTCAAGAAAACAAGATCAATGACGGAAGTGATTCAACACAATAATGAGATGTAAACGTTCGGTTCAAAATAAAAGGGAATTGCGTTGATACGTCAACCACAACTTTACGGTAGCCACACGTACCTATAAGCGAACACCCATCTCATGAGTTCCAGGTCAGATAAACTGATCCAACAGTCGAATAAAATTTATGTGTATACCTTGCCTAGACATGGTATCCCGGGATGCAGGTATTCCACCTTTCGGCATTGCATGATTTCAGTTATGGGACACACCTTAAGGACATTTGAAAACCCTAAGTAATAATTTTAAGTTTTAAAAACCATTCGGTTTAGACGACCAATACCCTTGGATATATTAAGATCCATGTACACGTTGGTCAAGGTATGAAGATAGTTACATAAGGCGCACAACGTATAACGTTGTTTAAACGTGGGAATTGAGGAGTATAACGAGTTCAATATTAACGGGAACGTTCTGTAAGATAGGAATGAGAAGATATTAGAGTTTTGATGATAAACCAATTCAAGGAATCCATGATTTTTTATATTTAAAATATAAACCGGATGGTTCCATTTGGTAATGCATTACCATTTGGAAACGTTGACACGTCAAGGTAAATTGACCCATTTGCCTTAAAAACTTGTGTATGTTGACCATAGTTTATCACTCATCCCAGAAATCCCCAGGTAAGCATAACTAGTCCCGTAGGATTTATACGATATGCTTGCCTTAGCCCGAAGGCCTTTTACCAGGAAATCCAGAATACAGGTGTCTATGTGTCACACAAATTCTTAGGTTCATGAAATCAAAACCTTGATGAGAATTCATATATTAGACATAGAGTCTAAGGAAATAAACTCATGATGATAAGTGTATATTCCACATGTTGTCGAGGATAAGTTTATAAAGCTTCATTTGTCGAGGAGAATCAAAGAGTCAAAGATAAGTTTAGGGAGACAAGTAACAATGTTTAGATAATCATATGCTAAGGCATCAAATTGCACATAAGAGAGTATAGCATTATGTAGCATGGAAACTATAAATTACAATATAGAATTATGATTCTATAAGGTTCATGTATACTATAGTCTAGGTCACCATTTCTAATAACCTAATTCCCTATAGTTATGGGCTCTGATACCAATCTGTCACACCCCAACCTTGACGGCGGAAATGTCGAGGTGTGAGAGTTAGGATCGTTCACAGCCACATAACGCTATTATTAAATCCAAATATATTATTCATAAGTTTGAAAGGTACATTACAAGCATAAGTCTCAAATAAGAACACAATATAAGAAATATAACAAGCTCATTCATTAAATTAACTAGGTCCATTCCTAGGTGTGAACAACTTCAAAAAAAGCGATCAAGCTTGAGTATTTCCTGAAACATGTTAAAAATAAAAGGTCAAAAATAATGTTGGTGAGATTTCCATAGTTTGCAATACATAAGTATATAAAAGATGGCAATTCATGTTGTGAGTTAGAGAACAAAGTAACTAGGGATGTAAGACAAAATGCACAATCAAACCTCGACAAAGTTTTACAAGTCTCAAACGTTTACAAGTATATACGATTAGCTAAGTGTACTTGGATCAACCAAGCAGGCTTGTCTGGTCCATAGATCTATGACTTCGCTAGGCTAGCAATAGTTAATGATTGTATATATATTTGACATTACATGGTAGCCACAAAGTTCAACTAACCACAACATACAAGTGAATTACCATAAGTTACAAGAATGAAACGTGTTTACAAGTGCAAAGTTTATAACGTAACATGTTTCACCCCAAAGTGTAAAAGTATAAAAAAGAGGTATAGAAATACTCACTTGGCAAGAAGTATAGAAAATGATAATTAATAAGAAAATATAATAAGCAACGTTGCAACATGGTTCTTCACAAGGTTACAACATGGTTCTTCACAAGGTACCTAAGTATATAAAAATATTTACAAAATTAAAGTTTAATTATTAGAAGTTTAACGAATTAACGAGGACTAGGGTTCCAGTTTGGCATTTGGGGTTTGTCTAATAATTATGTTTAACAAAATATAACCAATTATATTAATTAAACTTAAAGAAATTTGCAACATTTTGTGGAAGGTTATATATATAAAAGAAAATATGACATTTATAATAATTTGAATATATATATATATATATATAAAGATTAAATAAAGTTTAGTAACCACAATTTAAAACAATAATTGAAGAATTTAGATATAAAGTGAAATAAAGTTTTATAACCAAATGTGATTAACACGTTTTAAAAATAATAATTTAAAAGCAATGTTTGAACTAATAACTATTTTAAATTCATAAAAATAACCAAGTATAAACTTTAATATATATTTTTAAAAATATATATTTATTTGTAAAAAAAATTTTATAAAACAATATAGGAAATGATTTGGTGCTTTTAAAAATATTTAGAGTTTACAAAATCCATTTTTATATTTATTAAAAATATTTTAGAATTTAATTTAAGCTGAAAGCCTTTAAAAAAATACATGAGGGTCCCCGGGTTTGAACCCGGGACCTCATGTTTAGAGCACATGCACCTTAACCATTGAACCAAAGGCCTCAGCCACGGGTTATGTTGGTTTTAACCTTAAAAACACAAGTTTCAATAGATCCTCATTTTCTCAAGAACCCTAATCCCAATTCAATCCAAATTGAAAACTAAAATGCGGATGATTACAGCAATAGACATGGGGCTTTTGTTCCCCATGTCAAATCGAGGGTGTGGGTAATCTTAATTACCCAATTGATGATGATTTAAGAACGAACAGAACGAAGAACCGAAGCGATTTCTTCGAGTTGATCCGAGATGCAATTGTGGATAATAATCCGATTCGTTTTGCAGGTACCTTCTAAGGATCACTTTGATCAAAAACCCTTTACTAATTTTTGTTTAGTTTGTTCGAAAGGCGGACTTCAATTAAGATGCAATTGCGACAGAGTATGAGGATCGAAGATGATGTTCTTGCTTGTTTCAGGTGAAATTGAAATTGTTAAACACCTGAGGATACTTAGATGATTGTGTATGTGCGTTTAATTAGATTATAATTACGATTTAATGTTCGAATGGCTAGGTAGTTTAATGTGTTGCGCTTATGTAGTCGATTGATCTAGAAACGGATGTTTAAATGCGATTAATCGATGCATACAGGTTCGAATCATCTTCTAGAAAGATTTGGTAGCGGTTTCGGATAAAAAATCGGTGCCAATATACCCTTTTTGGGGTCGCCGGAGCTCGGCCGGAGAGCGGCCGGAGCTATGGCCGGAAAAACGGGATGGGCGGGGGGTTTGGGTTGTCATTTTAAAACTTACACATTGGCCCCCTTCAAATTTGAGTTGTTATCATTTTATGTAAAAACTTTCTTTTAAAGTTTATAAAGTGACAAAACAACCCCTTAACTTACTAAATTTAGGTTTTAAACATTTTTTAATAACTTATAAAGTGTTATTATTATTATTATTATTATTTTTATTGTTATGAATTTTATTAGTATTGTTATTATAATAATATCTTCATTACTTTTAGTAATATTATTATTATTATTCATTGTTATATTTAATGGAACTATCAACTTTCAAATTAAAGATTTAAGGACAAATTAAACAATAAGTATAAGCACCCCATAAGTTTTGAATTTGACAACAATAACCCTTACAAAAATTAACAATGTTAACTTATAATTAACCCGAAAATACATGATGTTACATCATTAGAGATCAAGGTATTAAAAATTTCTGCATATGGCAGGATATGTTCAATCTACCTCTGCATGATCTCTTTGACATGAGAAGACACTATGAGAGTCTGAGTGATCTTGATCATCTTATGAAGAAAGGGATGGTCATCATCCTAATAAGGACTATTGATATCTAAAATCGTCAAGTGTTTTGGTAGCATCAGCCTAGGGGGAGTTTGTAAGGTTTAATATAAGGCTGATGCAATTCAAACACCCAAAGTCTCTCCTGCATGCATGCACAAGTGTACTGAAGTAGAATGCTTCGGAAGTTTCACACTCTGCCTTAGAAAACACCCTAAGTGTGAAATCCTTCGAAGCCAAGACCACTATCTTACGAAGCCAAAGATGAAGTCTTTAGAAGCTTCAAAGACAAAGTCTTCAAAAGCCAATTATTGAAGACAAATTTCTTCCAAAGACTTTTGAACATATGCTTTATCTGATGTATCTTTTACATAAATCTGGACCCCTTTCCGCTGCAACTCTGATAAGACACCAACTTTACATAAGTTGGTGAAAGGTCCATGCTTTTAGTAACTGTACATTGAGGTCTTGAGTCTGCAACTTTCTACTTTATGTACTTTATCCTTTTTGTAATACATTAGGATGTGAGCTATGGCATGTCATAGTCACTAGTTAAAAGACAATTTGCCTTTTGACTCTACATTGCTTTTGTTGTCTAGATCATATATCCAGCTGACCTTCAAAGTATGGTCGGCTTTAGGTTGTAGTATAAGTATCTTTGGTCCTTTGTATCATAAACTATTGCTTTGTAAACACTTGTAAGGAACTAGAGAGCAATATATATCAACCTTGAAAACCAACTATTTATGTTGTTCTTGTTTTGTCTCTTATACACTTGTGTTTCTTAGTTCTTATAAAATTGGTTTTCTAGTTCCCTATTTGAACTGTTAAGTGTTGTTGCACATTCTCCTCTTTGTGTTGTTGTGTTGTAAGCTAGTACCTTTCAACGGTCCTGCAAAACCTTATCATGCTAATTGGTCTATACTAAGAATATTTCTTCTTAGTGTAGGCACATAGTAAACAAATTCTACCACATTATTCCATCCACCGCTGCATATCTTGGGATCTCACTTTCCTCTAAAAAACTCTTTAGTGTATCCATTTGAACATGCCTCTTCACCAAAAGAATTAATAGTTTCTTGAATCAAAGCTTGTTGCATGTTGTTTAAGGTAAGACTTTCATACAAGATTTTATCTCATGTGTCATTATCGGTTCCTTAAACAAGAACTCCGTGTTCTTGTTCTTCTCAGGGCAATCCTCTTTTTGAAATGAAAAAGTTGTTTATAATAACTACTTTAACATACCTTTTGGATAATATGAATTTATCCTTTTTTGGCTTGATCTATGAATTGGATTTCTTCTACGCGACCTTCTTTCTCTTTGCCACGAGTCGATAGTATGAATTGATATTGAAGCTAACCAACTTAATATACAAACTTTCTTCTCAACTATTGTTCTTAAATGATCCTTCTAATCGTGATTTTCTATTTCTATACAACCCATTTGGTCATTACACAATTACGAGAACATGGGTGAATCCTCACACCAGTTGACATGGTAGTTGGAGTATGTATCTACTAACTTTATCATTGATTCGAACAAAAACTTTCCACATGTCTTCCTGGAACACAACTCTGATACTATGTTAAAAAGAAAACTTTCTTTAATCTATAAAAACACATCAATTGCACACGTTGGATCTTGAAAGGATATACGGAAGAGAGGAAACAAAGGAGAAAAAGATAACCAAAACATTAAATTCAAATTTTTAAAGAAGAGAGGCATTCATAACCTCATAATCGAAACAACATGATAGTTACACCGATTAATTTGTGGCATTACTCCCAAACAACCAGTGTCTTCCTAAACTAGGTCTATCCCTTACATAATATTTAATATCCACAATTATAGACATAACACGTACTTAAACTGAATAATACTTACAGTAAAATTAATTTCAACATATTTAACCCATTTACAATACTTTACTATTACACTTATGTAA
The DNA here is from genome assembly GCA_025506515.1 of Flaveria trinervia. Lineage (NCBI taxonomy): Eukaryota > Viridiplantae > Streptophyta > Magnoliopsida > Asterales > Asteraceae > Flaveria > Flaveria trinervia. Next base: position 56,565,804 of record CM046458.1, read on the forward strand.
TGCTTAAATCTTTGATGACAAGATTATGTTTCTAACAATGTCCCCCTTAGCTTGACATCAAAGTTATTAGTTGTTTCTTATTTAGCTAGACCATAGTATGATGGTGAATCTCTAACTTCATTCATCCTCCTTTTCTTGATTGGGAACATCTTTTCAACGATATTCCAGAGAGGCACCTACATGGTCATGCGTTCTTTTTTTTATTGCTACGGTCTTCTTGTTCAAATATCAGTCTACCAGGATCTTTCTATTTTTACTTTTAGTGTTTTGTTGTAGCATTCCATTAGATCTAAATACTCATCGTAGATCACAATAGGCTTGATTAATTGTTATGAGTTAATTCGTAAACCCGCTGCTATTAATTACCAGAATTTCTTGTAGTTTACTCTTGCCTTGTCTTTGTTGATTTAAACTCCTATGTACTTGACCTTTTACCATTGGTGGAAAAGGCCTTTGTTGTTTCACAACATATATAATAAACCATTTTACCAACCTTTTGAATTTTTCTTAAGCGAATTGCACTGGTATTGTGCCTTTGTTTATTGTTTCAAGAGATCTAAGAAAAAAAACATATCCACTATGCTTAATATTTCTTTCTTTATCAATATCATGTTCCTTTCCCTTACATCATTTAATGTTTTCTTATTCCCATGTACATTCTAGATCCAAATCTTTGAAGTATTTCAACATTAACTTGGTTTTATCTAGATGATCAAGATACCTAGTAGATCCAGGTTTTTCATCCTTAAACTTATGTTATTGTTTGTTGGTTTAAAAATCCAATCATTATTAACTTTAAAATTTTTTGTGATATATTACAAGGTCCCTCGAATATCACTTCAAACCCTTAAACTTATGTTATGTTTAAACTTCTCAGGTCGGTTGCAGTAGGGGTACACATAGTTCTTGACTAATCTTCTTCAATTCCTACTTCCTGCCATATTTATAAAATGTTTAGTTGTCTTACTCTGTCTCTTCTTAATCGAATCTACATGATCAAACATAATTTTTTTGAAACGAAACGGGAATTGGTATGGTTCCGTGCTTAAAATCGTTTTGATATTGAACTGGTGGTCGAATCAGTCGGAGTAGGAATCGAACTGGTTGAACCTTTTTTTATATATACTTTTAATTTTTAGTGCTTTATATATATATATATATATATATATATATAAAAAGATCAATAATTTTATTAGGTTCTTATATCTGGTCCGACCAGCGGACTGGTAATGTGTCTGATTCACTATCTGGTCCAATTCTAAAAATATTATTGTATAGTGTGTTTGTGATCCTTTTAGCCCCTCACAAAAACTCTGTGTTAAACTTACTAAGTGCCATCAAGCCCCCTTAATCACTATATGTCATCTCATTTAAATCCTCTACTAACGTTAAGAGAAGACATTTCTTTTCTTACCCACCTGAACTTTCAACACATTTAAATTAAGATTAAATTTTAAATCTAATAACATTAAGCTTTTCTATTTAATTAATAAATAATAACTAAAATTAAAAAATAATTATAAATAGATAGTGGTGCATAAGTGTTTGATGCATCGGCTACAAGCATAAGATGCAAATGACCTACTCCACTTCTCTTTTACTCTATTTTTTAACTGGCCAAATCTTCACCTTGTAAGTGCTCTCAAGAGAGAATGGCCATCGACCCTCTCCCTTGGTGACTACCGTTGGCTTCTTTCCTCCATTGACACTTGTTTGGAGTTCTAGTGGGGGCTTTGGGGTTCATTGTTGTGGCTGCTAATATGGAGGTGCGGTGCATTCTTTTGATGGTCGTGCGCGCTCTTATGTTGCGCCATCATAGTATTGTGAATGTTGATATGGCTGGCTAGATTACCGACCTTCTGTTTCGTTGTTTTATGAGTTGATAGAATCTATTCGATGTAAGATATAGTAGTCTAGGAAATTAAAATACTAGGTGTAAAATAGTTGGAAATTTTTTCTACTTATGGTGTTAATATATTATTTTAAAAATACCCTACCTAATAAAACACAATAAAGATGTTGGCCTGACTATCTTCCAACACGGGCTCACAAAGCCACAAGCTTACCTGCTTGGCCTACCAACAACGCCGGAGCCGGTGTTACCGCCCTACCCGCTAAACCCCACAACTTTACTAGATCCTTCTGATACGTAGCCTTATAGAAACATAACAAAATATCACCGACCAGTTGTTATCAACATGGTGTCTTGTTTCAATCTGCATTCCCACTACCAAGCTAGCACTGCACATGACATACCCATCACAAGTTGTAGACAAACCCATACGTGGACCACTTAGATCTCAATCTTGACCAATAACCAGAACGCCATTATTTATCACACATAAATATCTTCACATCCAAGTAAAAATCTTGACAAAACGTGGAACTTTGTAGCCCAATACACCTCATGACCCATTTCAAAAAATAAACAAAATTGCACATATTATGAGGGGACATATTACGATTTATTGACCAAACAACCCTCAAATATCTATTTCAAATATCCAATAATGACAAACACAAGTATATATAGTATACCAAGCAAAGATTATAAGAATAACATAACAAAAAGGAATAGTTTATTTGCAGTTCTTGTACCCATGGCTGCTGCTTCAAGATTCAGCTTCAAGATCCAAACAAAATCCATTAGTTTGCCTTGCAGATCACATCCCACCACCATTGAAATCGAAGAACTGATCAGAAAGATCAAAACAACAGTTGCAGAAGCATCATCTGCAGAGACAATCTGCGGTAGTTTATCCCAGCTGACAGGAGTGTATAAATGCATGAACGATCTTCTAACTTCATCAACCACTAAAGCTTTGATGTCTCAAGAACAAAACAAGAAATGGGTCGATGAGTTTGTAGACGAATCCGTCGAATTCTTGGATGTTTGTAGCAGCATAAGTGATATGCTGTTGGAAATCAAAGATCATAGTACAGATCTTCTTTGTGCTCTAAGAAGGAGAAGGAATGATCACCTTATTATTGAAAACAGCATCATGAAGTACAACTGCTTCAGAAAGAAAATGAGAAAGCATGCTAGAGGGTTGATTTCAAGTTTAAAGCAGGGTGATAACCTCTCCGGTGGCGGTTCACTGGTGGTTGATTCAGATAACCACCATCTTGCAGCAGTGATTCGGGCGGTGATAGGAGTTTCTGAAGTGACCATTTTGGTTTTAGAGTCATTGTTGATGTTCTTCTCTGCGTCAGTTTCGAAGCCTAACAGATGGTCGATTGTAGTGTCAAAGTTGATGCAGAAAGAAGTGGTAACATTTGAAGATCAGAAAGAATATGGTAATGTGAATGAATTTGAAAGCATTGATGCTGCATTGAGAATATTATGTAAATATGGGTTCTCTAGTGAAATGGGAAATGTGCAGATTGCACAATGTAGGTTGGAGAGAGTGCGAGCTCATATTGAAAGCATGGAGAGTGGGTTGCAGTGCATATTTAGGTCCTTGGTTCGGACCGAGTTTTGCTTCTTAATATTGTTTCACAGTAAAAAATCAAGTCATTATCACTTGCTGATCGGTCCTGCATAGGGATCAAACGTATGATTTAGAGTATTTATTTGATAGAACATGTACATTCACAAGAATTTGTAGTTTAATAGTATAGATATAAACATCAGTGTTAATTTGATCCTCTGAAAGCTTTCTGAACCTGAGAGTATTATATCTTTGATCTAATCTCCATGACAGGAGGTTTTGTGTGGATCTAGTTTTAACTATTTGCGGTCCAGTCGATCAAACATGATGTTTAATTATGTGCCATAATAAGAAAAGCATGTTGATATAGTGATTTTAATCCTAAGCATTTTCTTGTCCTGTTACAAGATTGTAACTACCTTAAAAAAGGATCAACCGAATGTGTGGAAAAACTATTCTTGTATGTAAAAAAAAATAAAGGGTTAATTTGTAAATAGTTAACTAAACACTAAGGAAGGTTGTTGGTTAGGTGAGATGAGATTTCCCTGTATGTGGTTGATATGAACCTGAAAAAGCTTGACCAAGTCATTAAACAGTTGAAGTGTTTGCTAAATTTAAGCAAGTAGTTAATTCATGGAGTAGTGGTAAGTCACTAACATCCTCCCACTAGCCCACCATTTAATATGAGTTAATTATGCAAATGGTCCATATGGTTTATAGAAAATAATAGGTTTAGGCATTAAAGGTTTTTTGTAACAAGTTAGGGTATTGTGTTTTCAAATTGTAACGAGTTAAGGTATTAACACTAACAGCCGTTAACTATTTTATTAAATCTAAGGGTATTTTCATCTTTTCACTTGAGAAGGATTACTAATGTAACTTAAGGGACTCTTTGTGTCATTCAATATATATATAAGCGAATGTTTAATTTATTATATATACACACAACACATACTGTAAGGCCTCATACCCGGACACCTCACAGTTGGTCATTCATTGTACTTAAAACATTATAAAATGTACATTATTTTGCAGCGGAATTTAAAACATTCATTTATAATTAAAAACATTTCAATTACAACATCTGTTTTCATCTCAAAATACAAGACATGTCAAAATACGGATGCCAGCCTCAAAATGCTCCCAGTAGCTTATGCATCCATGCCTGCAACTCCTCAGCATCAACATATACCTGCCAACTATCATGCATACAAAAGTCAGTGACGCTGAGTGAGTTCTAGTTTTATAATAAAACATACTTTTCTGTGTTAAAACCGTTCTTTACTTTTCTTTCAAAAGCAAACTATACTTTAAAATCGCTCGTGATCATGCATCATACGTACATACAGATAATATCATTATTATCTTCATCATTACGTTCATTAGCTTTGTTCATGCAACGTATTACAGTATCGTTCACTTCTCTTTCTCGATCCGGTCAGACTTTACCCTCATCGTGGCACTCAGCCACGATTACTGAGGTCGAATGACAAGGATCCTGTTTAGTACATTATTACGATAATTCATTAACGTTCATTCATACGTTCGTTCTTTCATGCATGATCTTCCGTTCATTACTCTTTATCACTCGAATCTTGTCTCTTGCAATATCCCCGACTCATGCTCGAAAGCTGATGCTGTGCCGGGGCTGCTCACAAACCCCCGACTCATGTCGAAGACTGACACTGCACCGGGATACGCGACAAAGATCCCATACGAGTCAATAACAGAGATTGAACTCCATCTGAGTCTGTAGCAACACAGAGTCGCTCACCTCATATCTCGTCTCATAGTCAAAGACCTCTGTCGAGTCTGTTGCAACACAGAGTCGCTCACCTCATAACTATGCATGACTTTATGCCACACCCCCGAAGTTATACATAACTCGGGTAACAAAACCCCCACCAAAGTGGATAACCACACCCCCATAGAAATGGGTAACACCCCTATAGAAATGGGTAACACCTCTAAAGGTCAGTCACAAAGACTGGAACCCTTGCGTGCACACTTTAGAATTTGCTTAACCTCACGCGGTAGAGCTTAAGGCATTAAGAGCCGTGCACCTCTGTGCATATTGCTTTCAAGCCTCTCTGTACTTCTCTCTTTATTCATTAATTCATGCATTCATTACGTTCCTCTTTTCATTATCTTCCACTTTACGTTACATAATACTTTCATTACATTTATTAACGTTCGACGCAAAGCCAAGGGAAGACATACATACATAATAAGGAACACACATAAACATACACCATCACCAATACAGGCACATCATACATGCTAAACACACGTCAAACATACGCCATCACATCATAACCAGGCCTATCTTCCCATTTTACCCCTTGAAAACCACTTAGAAAACCTCAAGTCCAAAGTGGGCGCATGGGTCCTTCCAGGCGCATGAGCATAAAATTCTAAGTATAAAACATTCTGAGCGCATGGGCACTGTTTGGGCGTTTCTGCCCTGTTCAGGCGCATCACCGATCACTTAGCCGTTTCAAGCACTTGGGCACGGTTTAGGCGCATGGCCAATACTTAGCCGTTTCTTTCACTGGGACGTATAGGCACTGTTTAGGCGCATGGTCCATACTTAGTTGTTCCACCACTTGGGCGCATGGGCACTATTTAGGCGCATGGCCAACACTTGGGCGCATGGCCAACACTTAGACGCATGGGCCAACATGCTGGGTGCATGGGCCACTATTCAGGTGCATGACCCACTCTTAGGCGCATGGCCAACACTTAGGCGTCTAGTCTCTCATGCTGGACGCATGGTCAACTGTTTGGGCGCATGAACCATTGTTCATGTTCATCAAACATTCTGCAATCTTTTCTATGCTACCAATTTCACCCGATTCTCATTCTAAGCATACCCAAGCACAGATCTAACATACTAAGGCCATCTAAGCATGCTAAACATCATCTCTAACCCATAATCAACACTACAACATGCATACATACATACAACCTTCAAACATAAAGCTGTAAACCCACGGTTTCTTTCAAAATGTTTACTTAGTATGCATAATAGCCCCAAATCAGTTAAAATCAGTAAAAGAGGGGTTCTAGAAACTCACCTTAAGTAGCTTTTGAGCAGCACTCTTCCCGTTCAAGACCCACTTCGATTCAGCTCTTTGAATCCCGAAAGTAAACTCTAAACAACCGGAAATTCAGTCAAGAACTCAATACTCAACTGAAACCGAGCTCAAACAAGAGAAGACTTACCTTTTTCAGCTTCTTCTTCCTCTTTCTCTCTCTAGAACCGAGAGTCTCTCTCTCTCTTCTTCTTTTTAGCCGTGAGAAAGAAGATGATAAAGGAAGAAAGGGCATCCATGCCCTTAAAATCTTAAAATAATAAGATTTGTACTTTGTACACTTTTCCTCCTTCCACAAAAGTTTCTATTCTTTCTATTTACTTTTCTTTTCCTTCCGTTTAAGTAGAAATTTCGGGGTGTTACAAGTCTACCCCCCCTTAAAGAGGTTTCATCCCCGAAACATGTCGCTTCTCGAACAGTTACGGGTAACACTATCTCACCTCTTCTTTGATCTTGCATTTAAACTCAGATCCCTTAGGCTTCACTGCACCTGCACAAGTAAAACCATCATCCTCCTTAGTCTATTCTCTCCTTCTTATTAGTAGTGGTCACCAGTTACTCCTCGTGGTTGGATACTCTGTCCATCTCAGTATTCTCTAGTAGCATGATCATATCCTCATCGGTTGAGCTCTTTCTTAGACGAGATGCATGGAACATCAGATGAATTCCACTTAACTCATCGAGTGGCTCCATTCGATGTGTCACTTCTCCTACTTGAGCAACAACTAGGAATCAATCCATCTTCTTGCAACACTTGGGGTTTGAGTTATAGACTACTGATCAACTCACCCGGAGATGCCTGTCTACCTGCCTATGTCTGTCTTGAACAGCCTAGCAGGAACAAGCGCTCTCTCTCAATTCTGTCTCGCAATCCTCTAGGGCATTAGGTAACCTGGTAGACTTACTAACACAATTCTTACATCAAAGGGTTCATCGATCTTTCTACCCCTAACGTGTAACATCACAGAAAATAGCGGCAACAAAACTACTACTAGCGTCACAATTAAAGCATAGATGCATAAATCTAAACTTGCAAGAACATACCGGACGTTACCTCGGAGTCTGACCTAGCCTCCTCCCAGTCATAGCGAAGGCTCTAGCCCTCACCCTCTGTTCTCCTTCCTCATATCGGAGCTTCCTCCTATCTTCTTCGTTCCCGAACCTTCCGCTCTCAGCTTCTTGCAATCCCTGCTCATGTGACCTTCCTCACCACAGGAATAACACCTCCCCATACCGCAGTTCTTCACCACATGTCCGGTCCTTCCACAACGGAAATAGACATTGCCCCCAGCCTGCATTCCCCGGGGTGCCTGTGTCCACACTTGTCACACCTTTTTGATCCCGCACCAGTTATGATCACACGCTGATCATCCACTAGTGCACCTTTGTCACCTAGAGCGGTTCCGCCATGTTCTAATCGCTTCCCGTTCCATCCTTGATCACCTTCTCCTTTCTTGCTACTTTCAGTCGCCATCACAGATCTTTCATCACACAATCTCCCTGCCAAATCGACCGTCGACCTAAACGTGCTTGGTCAGGCAGCGATCATGTGCCTACGGATGTCCGCTGGCAAGCCCTGAATGTACCTCTTGATCTTTCGTGAAAGAGGTGTCACCTGATTCGGCACCAGACGTGCCATCTCATTGAACTTCGTGGTGTACTGTTGGTGTGTCAGGGTTCCCGCCTCCAACTGCAAGAACTCTCTTTCAACTTTGTCCATCTCACGGTGAGGACAGAATTCCTCAATCACCAGCCTTTTCAACTCCGACCATCACATCCTCCCGATAGCCCTGCTTCCCTCAACCTGGATGATATTGTCCCACCAACACAAGGCTGAGTCCACAAAAGAATGGGTAGCAAACTTCACCTTCTGATCCTCCCGGCACTCGCTGATATTCAATACCGCTTCCATCTCTCTCACCCATCGGTGAGCTGTAGCAGTAATTTCGTTTCCATCAAAAGTTGGGGGCTTGCATCATTGAAATGCCCCATAGTTACAGCCTCGTGCCGCCTCCGGCGCAGGCTCTTCCTCTTCGTCCTCTTCGTTATCGAAGAAAACTGTTTCAGTCTCGGATCGTCTCCTTTCGCCTGAAGGTCTACCCCTTTCCTGTCTCTCCCCATCTTTAACAGCCTTCATAACTTCGGTCACCACAGACGGTAGGATCGTCTGCATGACCTGATGCACTTCCTTCCTGACTGCCTCTCTCATCGAGGCTCTCTGATTAGCATTCTCATCACCACCCTCCTGATGAGGGGTCTTGGGTTCCTCATGGGCTGCTCCTTCAGCACTAGACCTTCCTCTTGTGACCCATGGTTCGGCACCACGTCCACCACCACCTCCACCTCGTGAAGCTTTCGAAGATCTACCGCCAACCATCTTCTAGCACACTATAAGATTCAAACACTAACGCGGTCATTCAAGGTAATAACTCAGTTTATGTCAATTATAGTAAGTCCCTAATTACAGTGGCCAGTTGTGATTAGCCACTTACTTTACTCTTCATACCCCAAGCATTTCCTATCCTGACTACATCAGTATCTAAATCTACACATAAGCACACAAGCCACATAACATGCGCACATAATGCCGGTTAACATTAACTTACATAAAACGTTTACATAAAAACTTTTACCTGCAGGCATGTAGCTACTAGGACTGCCATCCTTTTTTCTTTTAGTCCCATTCTCATTTTAAGATTAGGTTTTTCAAAATATTTACCCAGTTCACTTAAACTTTAGCTCTGATACCAACTTGTAAGGCCCCGTACCCGGGCACCTCACAGTTGGTCATTCATTGCCCTTAAAACATTATAAAATGTACATTATTTTGCAGCGGAATTTAAAACATTAATTTATAATTAAAAACATGTCAATTACAACATCTGTTTTCATCTTAAAATACAAGACATGTCAAAATACGGATGCCAGCCTCAAAATGCTCCTAGTAGCTTATGCATCCATGCCTGCAACTCCTCAGCATCAACATATACCTGCCAACTATCATGCATACAAAGTCAACGACGCTGAGTGAGTTCTAGTTTTATAATAAAACATACTTTTCTGTGTTAAAACCGTTCGTTACTTTTCTCTCAAAAGCAAACTATACTTTACAATCGCTCGTGATTATGCATCATACGTACATACAGATAATATCATTATTATCTTCATCATTACATTCATTAGCTTTGTTCATGCAACGTATTACATTATCATTCACTTCTCTTTCTCGATCCGGTCAGACTTTACCCTTTTCGTGACACTCAGCCATGATTACTGAGGTCGAATGACAAGGATCTTGTTCAATACATTATTACGATAATTCATTAACGTTCATTCATACGTTCGTTCTTTCATACATGATCTTCCGTTCATTACACTTTATCACTCGAATCTTGTCTCTTGTAATATCCCCGACTCATGCTCGAAAGCTGATGCTGTGCCGGGGCCTGCTCACAAACCCCCGACTCATGTCCGAAGACTGACACAACACCGGGATACACGACAAAGATCCCATACGAGTCAATCACATAGATTGAACTCCATCCGAGCCTGTTGCAACACATAGTCGCTCACCTCATATCTCGTCTCATGGTCAAAGACCTCTATCGAGTCTGTTGCAACACAAAGTCGCTCACCTCATAACTATGCATGACTTTATGCCACACCCCCGAAGTTATACATAATTCGGGTAACAACACTCCCACCGAAGTGGGTAACAACACCCCCACCAAAGTGGGTAACAACACCCCTATAGAAATGGGTAACACCCCCGTAGAAATGGGTAACACCCCCGTAGAAATGGGTAACACCCCCATAGAAATGGGAACACATCTGAAGGTCAGTCACAAAGACTAGAACCCTTACGTGCACACTTTAGAATTTGCTGAACCTCACGCGGTAGAGCTTAAAGCATTAAGAGTCGTGCACCTCTGTGCATATTGCTTTCAAGCCTCTTTGTACTTCTCTCTTTATTCATTAATTCATGCATTCATTACGTTCCTCATTTCATTATCTTCCACTTTACGTTACATAATACTTTCATTACATTTATTAACGTTCGACGCAAAGCCAAGGGAAGACATACATACATAATAAGGAACACACATAAACATACACCATCACCAATACAGGCACATTATACATGCTAAACACACATCAAACATAAGCCATCACATCATAACCAGGCCTATCTTCCCATTTTACCCCTTGAAAACCACTTAGAAAACCTCAAGTCCAAAGTGGGCGCATGGGTCCTTCCAGGCGCATGAGCATAAAATTCTAAGTATAAAATAGTCTGGGCGCATGGGCACTGTTTGGGCGTTTCTGCCCTATTCAGGCGCATCACCAATCACTTAGTCGTTTCAAGCACTTAGGCGCATGGGCACTGTTTAGGTGCATGGCCAATACTTAGCCGTTTCCTTCACTGGGACGCATGGGCACTATTTAGGCGCATGGTCCATACTTAGCCGTTCCACCACTTGGGCACATGGGCACTATTTAGGAGCATGGCCAACACTTGGGCGCATGGCCAATACTTAGACACATGGGCCAACATGCTGGGCGCATGGGCCACTATTCAGGCGCATGACCCACTCTTGGGCGCATGGCCAACACTTAGGCGTCTGGTTTCTCATGCTGGACGCATGGTCAACTGTTTGGGCGCATGAACCACTGTTCATGTTCATCAAACATTCTGCAATCTTTTCTATGCTACCAATTTCACCTGATTCTCATTCTAAGCATACCCAAGCACAGATCTAACATACTAAGCCCATCTAAGCATGCTAAACATCATCTCTAACCCATAATCAACACTATAACATGCATACATACATACAACCTTCGAACATAAAGCTATAAACCCACGGTTTCTTTCAAAATGTTTACTTAGTATGCATAATAGCCCCAAATCAGTTAAAATCAGTAAAAGAGGGGTTCTAGAACTCACCTTAAGCAGCTTTTGAGTAGCACTCTTCCCGTTCAAGACCCACTTCGATTCAGCTCTTTGATTTCTGAAAGTAAACTCTAAACAACCGGAACTTCGGTCAAGAACTCAATACTCAACTGAAACCGAGCTCAAACAAGAGAAGACTTACCTTTTTCAGTTTCTTCTTCCTCTTTCTCTCTCTAGAACCGAGAGTCTCTCTCTCTCTCTTGTTCTTTTTAGCCGTGAGAAAGAAGATGATAAAGGAAGAATGGGCATCCATGCCCTTTAAAATCTTAAAATAATAAGATTTGTACTTTGTACACTTTTTCCCCTTCCACTTGTGCAAAGTTTCTATTCTTTCTATTTACTTTTCTTTTCCTTATGTTTAAGTAGAAATTTCGGGGTGTTACACATACTCTATATACACACACAATTTATATATATTTAATATTTGAACACCACCGCCAACCACTGCCAACCACCACCATCGAGCCCCATTGCTAACCACCACCACCTGCCTTACTGTCGACCACCATCACCAGACCCCACCATCGGGCCGCACCTCATCACATCATCCTATTCACAACCATCTTCTCTTTAAATCAAACAAAAACATCATCACTACCATCTTCATTATCGCATCATTGGCACCATCTCACCATCATCAACATCTTATTATCACCACTATGGAACCATCCACCATCGATTCATCTCACGTTTACCACCACTGCTGGCAAGAATTTCTAAATAGGTAATTTTTAATTTGGGTTTTAGGGTCTTAAACAAGTCATAGGAGATGGGGGGAACCACTAATGTGTTTGGATTTTGTTGTGGTGGTGTGTTAAGAGAAGGAAGGGTGCAACCAGTTGATGGTGGTTAGTGACGGTGGTTTAGTGGTGATGGCGATGGTGATCTGAATGCGAGTGGGATGGAGACAGGACTAGTTTAGTTTGGGGGTTTGGGGGTTAACAAAAGAAAAGAAAGGGGTATTTGGTGAGATGATATTAATGGTGTGATGATGGAGGTGGGGATGATGGTGATGGTGATGTTGCGGTGGTGGTGATGGTTTTGATATGGTGACAGTGTTGATGTGACAATGATGATAATGTTTGCGATGATGGTGATGATTCCATGATAGTGGTTATTGTGGTTAGATGGTGGTGATTGTAGCCTTTGTGTGTATTCGGTGGTGGTGGATGGGCATAAGGGTTGGGTGGTAGTAATGATAGGTATATGGTGGTGGTAGTGGGTATATGGTGGTGATTGTGGCTGATAGGGAAGGGGGTTGGGTTTTTAAAAGTTGTATGTAATTGCACTAATAGTCCCCAAATAAAATAAATATATAAAATTACAAAAATAGCCCATCAAAGGTTATTCTAGTTATTTCACTTAAATTTAACAGAAAAACAAACGTCTGTTAGTCTTAGTACCTTAACTCGTTACAAATTTAAAACACAATACCTCAACCTCTTACAAAAAAATCTTAGTACCCAAACCTGTTATTTTGGATAAACCACAGGAACCATTTATGTAATTAACTCATTTAATATTCATTCACTATATTAGATACAAAATATATTAGTGTATTACACCTTTTAAAGGTAATATAAACACTTAAATAACTAAAATATGTATTATAATTTACTAAATTAATCAAAAATTTAGATTTTAAAAGAAAAAAATAAAAAAAGCTTTGAAATCCAGTCCGACTATTTACCCAGTTCACCGATCCGACCTGTTCAATTGAAAACGGTCTAATTACACATAACCAGACTAGCTCCCAGTCTAATCGGTATGATCGACCGGTCCGATCTGGTTATGAAGGCACTGGTAGGTCGTTAGCATTTAAACAAAATGTTGGGTAATACTAGATCAGTTAAATAGTAGCGAGTATATATAATTTCTCATATTGCAATCTTTAATTTCTTTAAGATTGACACATCCATTCGAGTTCTAGGGTTTCTCTCAAACTAGCTTTCTACTTATCCATGCGTAACTTCTCACGACTGTCATACGATCCAACAACCAAGAAGTGGCACCACATGATCTTGAAGCCAATGATCGGTATCATAACTATTATGTTACCACTTTGTGTATGCCAAATATATGCCAACACAAGCCATATATATGTTATTTTTAGCCTTTTCACGTAATGTGTTCACACGTAAATAGAGAATTAGAGGATGGTTGGCGACAAAATGTAAGATTTGCTCCATTTTGAAAATGTAAACCCGAACCCCTTGGGTCAATTATGAAAATCAAATATATTATTTAAACTATTTTATTTATTTTAGTGATTAAAAAACAATAAATGTGCTTTTTAACTAATTTTGTGAATTTTATTATTAAATTTTTATTTAGTTTATCATTTAATTAATTTATATATTACTAATTACTAACTTTGTTAAGTTTAAAGAGTTGTATAATATGCATAATAAGTTGTACTCATCTTTGTTTTTTTTCTAATCTTTACTATTAACCCAATACTTTTATACTTTTACAATTTGACCCTAATATTTGTATACTTTTAATTTTGTTCTCTTTTATTTTTCATATTTTATAATTTTTTTTGTTTTTAGGTTCGGTTTAAAATTTACAAGTTAAGTCACCGCAATGTACATGCGTGGTTCAACGTTTTTACCTTTATATTTTCTCCGTTGAACGACCCCGTCGCAACATGCTCGTTCTAGATCGGCTTACTTATTGTTTTATATGATTCACATTTCGCCTACGCTGTTTAACATTTTTACACCTACTTTTTGTTTTTTTTTATTTTTATATTTTTACTACGAGCTTTTTGGATGTTAGTGATCACTGACGGTGGTGTCATGTGCTACTTCATATGGTTTACATCCCCGCTATCCCCACTATAACGCAGGGGCATAAGACTAGTTTATAATAATTTTAAAATTCTAATACTTATTTTTATAAAATTTTATTCTTAATTATGAGTTTTAGTTATTGAATTAAAACAAATCATTAAATTATAAGATTTTAAAAAGATTTATCTAATTTACAAATTTTTATAAATTTTATAAAGTTTTATAAAATGACAATTAGATTAATTATTAACTTAAGGTTTTAATAAGTCAAGGAGGGTGATATGTTATTTTTAAAACTTAAATTAAAACTTTTTCATAAAATGACAACTATTAAACCGAAGGGGCCAAATTGTAATATCTTTAAGACACCTAACCCCCTACCGTCACCCATGTAACTCCGACCACTCTTTGGTGAGTTTCAGTGACTCCCTTACACCCAAAACACACGATTTCAATGCAAAAAAACTACAGCATGACCCTCGCGAGTCTGTTTAGAACATGTACATTCAACTAATTCAAATTAAACACCAATTTTAGTATAAACACTCAAAACTGAATTTCATTCAACAGTTCAAACTATTTCAGCTCAATTCTTAAACGAATTACTATAATTTAACTTGAAACCTCCCTACAATAATTTCAATTTCAAACTACGCACATTGAGATCAAAACCTAGGAAATTACATTTTAATCAAAACAAAAACGTTTGAATCATAGCCTTAATTATATAGAAAAGAACGGATATAATTGAGCCTATATAACAGAGGGCATCCTAATAAGTTCCTAAAATCAATCTAAGCACAAAATTTCACTTGGAATACATACTCACATTGTATCGGTAACAACCAGCCCATTTTTAAACTATAAATCCAAACCCGAACCCATTTTGAACTTTCATATGATAGAAAACTCATTATTAAATAATTTATTTGTTTTGATGAATCAAATACAATAAATGTGTAATTTAACCAATATACTAAGTTTTTTTCAATTCTCATTTATTAATTCATAATTTATAAAATACAGTATTGTAAATTTATGAAGTTTTAGTTGTCATTTATGAATTTTAATTCTTGAAATATAAATAAATAATTAAATTTCAAAGTTGACCAAATTTATAAAGTGATAAAAGTTTCTAAGTAATTTAGGTTATTTTTAAATTAGGGTTTTAAAAGATTAAGGGTTTAATTTGTAAATCTAAAAGTTGAATTTAAATATTTTTAAAATAAAATGATAATTCTCTAAACCACAGGAACCAAAGTGTAACTTTCTTTTAACAACCCAACCCCCTCCCCGCCACCCTTTCTGTTTCCGGCCAACAATCCGGCTATCTCTCTGGCAATCACCAAATCCTCCAAAAACATCAGTTTCAACCCGATTAAACCATACCTCCTTCTCCGCCCTTACATTTTGAACCATGTGAAACCGAAACTAGCATTCAAAAAATCAAACTGTTTCAACTTAATTTGGATCAAGACAATCGAATTCAGTGTTTGACAACGTTCCTGTGATCATTTAGACCATAATTATTATACCAATTACCTGTATAACCATAGAAACACCTTCAATTTGATTCAAAACACCCGAATTAAACAATAAAGTCATTTTAACTGAAACCGATCGAATTGAACCTATTTAAACGAGGGCAAACCTTCTAATCGGGTCCTTAAAACTCTCTGAACAAATAATTTCAGTTAACAACATACCCGCAAGCATTCGAATCGTGACTTCATTTCGTCATTCTTCTGTCGATTTCATCTCAAACCAGGTAAATCAAATACATACACACACTCGGTTTCACTTAGGGATTAAAAGCCCTAAGATTGATTCCATTAACCTTCGTGAATTGATAATCAATTTTGATCAACAAAATTCTAGGGTTTATATGCATTTGGGAGAAATGTCTAATTAATGTTTTTTTAAAAATTAAAATTGGGTTTTAATCAAATAATGGGCTTCTGCCCAACCAATAAACCATACGGGAGGTAACCCGGGTTTAATCCCGGGCAACCCCAAATATTTTTAAACTGTTTTTTCAATTCTAGAAAAATTTAATGTATTGTTAAATTAATATAAAAGTTATTTTGTTACCTAAATCTAATTAATAAATTATTAATTAGTTTTTGAAAATTTCTAAAGGTTATAATTCTATAATTTACTATCTTTTAAAATAAATGTTATAAAAACATAATTAATTCCTTTAAAAGTTCTAAACTCATAAAAAGTTATTTTAAAGCAAATATAATTCACTCAAATTGTTTAAAATTAATATTTCGCAAAACCTTTAAATGATCAATCATTCAACTAAATATTTTGATCAAAGTTATAATAATTATCACTAAAAGTTAATTATATGTTTTTTATACTTTGATTCTCAAAATTTACTTAAATCATTATTATAAATATTCAAATAGTATTATAATATTTATTTTTTTATATAATCGAACAAACCCCAATTGAAACCCTAGTTTTCTAAATCAATCTAGCCTTCAACCATTATATATTTTTTTATAAATTTAGACACCGTTCCTTAGGTTAACCTATGGGGAATCTTCATGTCTAACCTAGCATTGTTATTATTCGAACACCAAGTGAGTATTCATAACCCTTTTTATGTTTATATTTTGGGGAAATCATGTGACTTAATATTCAATCATTGATATTCATTATTATTCTATTTCATTCTAAATTCAATTCAAGACATGTTATCTTATTACTTGCAATTATGTGTGCATAGTTAGATAGCTAGATGAGAAAACAATCATTAATTCATACAACCACAGTAACAATGATAGATCTATTAGCTTGACAAACTCACCCAATTTTAGTCGTGTGATGATTGGAACCGGAATCATTCATTCTATAAGGCTTCGCCTGCGGACTGAGTCAATTCATTTATTAGGTTTGATTGTGTTGGTTTGTCTTTTATGTTACACTATTGCATTATAAGTTTTGACAATGTCATGTGAATTAAATTGTTTAAAATCTATTTAATAAATCTATATATGTATTCAAACCTATGTTTACTCACCGGCTAATTCGTTAGGTGGCTCATTACTTTCTCACATGATTTCAAGAATGAAGATTAGTGGAATTCTAAATGCACAATTAGGATTTGGACTTAGTCAAAGTTAAAGACAAATTTTATTATGATATTACATGATTGTAATGTATTGATTGATTAGTATTATTCATAAAAATGACATTTGATGTATTTACTACCATGTGCTATGAGCAATCGATTCACATTCGCCCGCCCCAATGATTCTGCCATCGGTCAGGGTGTGACAGATTGGTATCAGAGCCATGGTTATAGGGAACTAGGTTATTAGAAATGGAATGACCTAGATTATAACTAAGTACATCACACATGAGTCCTCACATGTATTTTATATTCTTACACCTTGGTTTTAATCAATGCACACACGATTCTCAAATCATATTTTAAGACATTGGGTGCCTATCGTTTTCAATTTTTGAGTTTGAATTGTTATTCATAGTTTTCAAATCTCTTCAAAGTAACTGAAAACATGCAATGCTAGAAGAGTTGGATTTCTGTATCTTGAGTGTTCTGTCTAGGCAAGGTATTATTATAAATCAAAATCAACCGATGTATTCGTTTATCTTACCTGAGAACAATTGGGTGTGTGTCCGCCTATGGGTATGCATGTCTTCATTAAGGTTATGGTTGACCTAATACTTTGATAAGTCAACACATTCGCTTTGGTTTGCGAACCAAACGTTTACACTCAAAACATCTTATTGTTATTATAAATCATTTTATCATCGATTTTATATATTGAAATTATAAAATCCATTATGTGATTCTCATAAAGTTTTCCATAATCTTTTAGCATGTCTTATCGTCAAAACCGATCCAGATTTGGAAAGTCCGACCGCAAGATTGCTACCATTGTGGTACGTGAAGTTACTGCAATCATCTCGACACTACTTACCCACCTGAATCAAGGCACTAACCCTGTTGATACATATGTCCCTAGTTTATATGCTTAATGTAAAAGTCTGTCATGTCTTACATATATATAATGAATGGGTTGAATGAAATATAATATGTGATGATGTTTATAATGTTTAATATTTCATAGTATTATTATGTGTTAAAGTATAATAACTTATTATATAGGTTTGAAGTTGTTATATGATGATTCATGCTAATGGACCATACACATGGACCATACGCATGAACTCATCATGCTAATGAACCAGTCGCACGACTGAACCAGACGACTGGATCAGTCGTACAAGTGAGACATGAGATTGACTCAGTCGCACGACTGAACTTTCAGTCGTGCGTATGAATCAGTCGCATGGGTCAGTCACACGACTGAACCATGCTAATGATTCAGTCGCACGAATGAAGACTACAAACCTATAAATACCACCTAATTCATGGAAAAACATAACAATTGCGAGATTTTTGACCCATACTCATAACCTAGCCGTCTAGAGCATCCAGAACGCCTATTCCAAGTTCATAGTTTGCATCTGATCATCTTCTACTCGTTCATACGTTACTTTAATCGTTAGATTGATCGGGATTGCGTTCTCACTAATTAGATCGCCAATCAAATAGGATTTCGCATTATTTGATCTAGTTTCACGCATTATCAGTTAGTACTCCGTACGTACACGGTCCTAACAAGTAGTATCAGAGCTTTGGCTTTTGATTTTGCGTGTGATTCGATTAGTTTCGGTGTAAAAATCACGTTTTTTATTCAAAAGAGTCACCTTTTGAAAAACAGTGTTTTTGACGTCTCCAGGTCTCAATGTTAACGTTTTTCGGCATACGTTAGATTAGGGTTCTTGAAAATTCATGTTTTTGTGTCAAAGTGTCAAAAACCTTCGATTTTGCAAAAACAACAGCTTTTAGTCACACGATTGGCTCAATCGCACGACTGAACTCAATCGCACACTCCATTCGCACGATTGAACTCGGTCGCTCACTCATTCGTAGGACTGAGCAACCCCATTCGCTTGTCCCAATCGCACACTCCATACGTATGACTAAATCCAATCGCACGATTGAATTCATTCGCACCCCTCATTCGCACGAGTGATCCATTCGTATAAGTCCATTCGCACGAGTGAGCCAATCTAGTTTTAAAGTTAAAAGTTTATAAAGATTGAAGATCAGTTCACTACTTTTACAGCCGGAAGAGACTCTCGTATCCAGAACCTTCTGCTTCTGGAAAATGAAATTGGAAATCATAATAAACCACCTAAACTTATAACGTTAGATGATTACCCGCAATAGAAACAGTGGTTCGAGATCTATCTAAATGGAGTTGATCCCAATATTTAGGAATCCATTGAGACAGGTTATAGTATGCCAGTCGGTGCTGATGGTGTTAAGCTAACTTTGGGAGGTATGACTGACAGTCAGAAAGCTAAGTACAATGCTAAAAAGAAGGTGTATGCCCTGTTGACTCAGTCGATACCGAAAGATATCTTTCATAAGTTTTCTAAGAACAAACAGGCAAAAAAGCTATGGGAAGCTTTGAGAAAAGGTATGATGGGAAGCAACGTTAAAGGCATTGAAGGCAAAGGCTCTCAAGAAGGAGTTTGACAACTTCTTCACAATAGGAAAAGAAAGCTTGGACGATATTAACGATAGATTCTACCATCTGATGAATGAGCTGCACACTCATGGGGTAACCACGTCTACGGAAGATAAAGTGTAACCCCCGGATATTTTCTTTGAAGCCGACGAAAGAAGAAAAGGAAATAAGGTCCAAAGTCGGGGGACCAAACTTGCCAAAACGAGAGAAAGTTTGGAAGAGTAGGGGAATAAGAGGGGAGGGCAGCCCACACCCTCCTCAAACCCACAAAATTCAGCTAAAGAGAGGAGAGGAGAAGGAAAGGGAGAAAAAGGGAGAAAAAGCTTGGTTTGAGTGGATTCGAGCTTGAAAATCGAAGTGTAGCGGGTCTAATCGAAGCTATACTCAACGGTGTTGTTTGTGTGAGTTCTAGGACCCCTCTTTTACCCCTTTTCAACTGATTTGAGGCTGGAAAACATAGTGAAAACCTGTTTTTGAAATGTGTGTGTTTGACCCGTGTGTATGTGTTTGTGTGTGATGCGAGTGATGTATGATTTTGGGCTTGTGTGTGCTTGAATAGTGTTGTGGTATGCATTCCTAAGGTTTAGGATGGTTGATTTGGGCTTAGAATGGGTTTGGAAGAGCTTGGAGGTCGAAAATGGCAGATTGGGTTCGAGATGAATCTGCATTCTGCACCAGTTAGGGCTATGCGACCGAATGGCATGTCAGTCGTGCGATTGAGGTTCATTCGCATGTGAGTCGTGCGAATGGAGTCCATACGCATTCCAGTCGTGCGACTGAGGGTCATTCGTATGGGGAGTCATGCGACTGAGGCCCATACGCCTAGTTCCATCCGCATTAGTTTCAATCGCATAAGTGTTCATCCGCATTAGTTCCATTCGCGTGGGAATCATCCAAATTGTGTTCATCCGCATTGGGTCCATTCACATAGGACCCATTCGCATGATGTTCAGTCACCTGGAGGCCATGCGACTGAAGGGTGCCCATACGCCCAAGTAGGGCTTGTGTACCCGAGGAAAACATAGTTTAATTACTTGTTGATCCATATGTATCTAGTTTACGATCTTAATGTAATATGTCAATCATGTCCTAAATGTAATGAAACGAATGAGTTGATTGAAACATATTATATGGTTGTTGATCTTAATGTTTAATGTTTCCGTGTATGTTTTAATGTTTATCATTTATTAACGCATATTGAACCAACTATAGGTTTATGGTTGTTTGAATAGATCTTAGTCAAGTAATGATTGAGAAACATATTCAAACTTAGTTGTATGAAGTCTTCATGCGAATGGGCCATGCTAATGGACCATACGCATGTATACTTCATGCTAATGGACTAGTCGCACGACTGAACCAGGAGACTGGATCAGTCGCACGACTGAGACATACGGATGACTCAATCGCACGACTGAACCCTAAGTCGTGTGATTGATTCAGTCACATGCTTTATTCGCATGACTAAACCATGATAATGGTCCAGTCGTACGATTGACTAACCCTAATCTATAAATACCACTTAATTCATGGAAACACGTAACACTTTGAAGAATTCGACTCCTACTCATACCCTAGCCGTCCAGAACTTCCAAGAAAGCCAATCCAAGTTCATAGATTGTTCTTGATCGATTCCTATTTGTTTTTAACATTTAGTTTACTCTTATATCGATCAAGTTAACGTTCTCACTGATTGGATCACCAATCAAATAGGATTCTGCACTATTTGAGTTGGTATACACGTAGATCAGTTAGTACTTTGTCCAGTACACGGTCCCTCACAAGTGGTATCAGAGCCTAGGCTCTTGATTTACGTGTGATTCAATCGATTTTGATATAAAAGTCGTGTTTTTCACGCAAAAACACAATCTTTTTGTGTCAAACAGTGTTTTGGACGTCTCCAGGTTAAAAAGTTAACGTTTTCCGGCATACGACAATTAGGGTTAGTGAGAAATTCGTGTTTTTGCGTCAAAATACCTTAAACCTTCAAATTCTCAAGATTTAGCAGCTTCAGTCGCACGATTGACTTAATCACACGACTGAATCCATACGCATCTCTCATACGCACGATTGGACTCAGTCGTTCATCCATACGTACGACTGAATTGCCTAGTCGCATTGTTCATTCGCTCCGGTCCATTCGCACGAGTGATCCATCCACATTGGTTCATTCGCACGTCTGAGCCATCCGCATTGGTCAATCACACGAATTGTCCAATCGCACACCTTTATTCGCACAAGTAAAACAGTTTTGTTCTAAAGACCAAAGTCAAAAGTAATGGAGGATCAGTATTCAGCGTTCACCGCAGGAAGGGATTCTAGGATTCAAAATTTTTTGCTTCTAGAAAATGAAGTGGGAAATCATAACAAGCCCCCTAAGCTAATAACGTTAGATGATTATCCACAATGGAAGCAAAGGTTTGAGATTTACTTAAATGGAGTAGATCCCAATCTGTGGGAGTCGATAGAGACAGGATATAGCATGCCTATAGGTGCAGATGGAGTCAAACTTGCCTTAGGCAGTATGACTAACAGCCAAAAAGTATGTACAATGCAGAGAAGAAAGTATATGCATTGCTAACTGAATCAATTCCTAAGGACATCTTCCATCAATTTTCTGAGAACAACCAAGCTAAGAAGCTATGGGATGCATTGGAAAAGAGGTATGAAGGAAATGCATCGTTAAAAGCTCTAAAGGCTAAAGCGTTGAAGAAGGAGTTTGACAACTTCTCGTCAATGGAAAAAGAGAGCTTGGACGACGTCATTGATCGGTTCTACCACTTGATGAGTGAGCTGCACACTCATGGAGTCACCACATCTATGGAAGACAAAGTTTCAAACTTTGCAGATGGGCTGCCAGAGAAGTGGGTTTCTTTTGTTTCCAACCTAAGACAGAATGATATGCTGGCGAAGTTAGATATCAATGACTTCCTTCTAAAACTAAGAAAGGAAGAGTTGAGGATGAAGTATAGGTCCCAAAGTCATCATATGATCAGAATCCGACACTGTAGAACTCAAC
The DNA here is from genome assembly GCA_025506515.1 of Flaveria trinervia. Lineage (NCBI taxonomy): Eukaryota > Viridiplantae > Streptophyta > Magnoliopsida > Asterales > Asteraceae > Flaveria > Flaveria trinervia. The sequence continues at coordinate 56,588,677 of CM046458.1, forward strand.
TCCACAAGCCAAAACATTTGGAGCGCCACTTCAAACGGCGTTTGTGTCAAGTTCAGCTGGTCCATCTCAAGCTATCACTTCAGGATCTGACACGTCAGGGTCGTCTTGTATCCAATACATAGCACCTGAAGCTAATGCTACAAAACTAAAGACCGAGAATCTCGGAATGTGACAGTGGAGGTAGCAAAGGAACACATGGATCTCTTAACAACAATCGTTCACTCTTATGATGGCCTAGTTGCTGGGAAGATGGGAACTGCCATCTGGCAGATGAGGACTACGAGCAGGTAGATGAGACAGAGCTGGAGAGAATGGACATCATGTGGGCCTTAGCAAGTGCGGTTCGAAGATCTAAGAAGTTTGTCAAGAAGACCGGACAGAACTTGATTGCTACTAAGGATACAACTTTTGGTTTTGACAAGACCAAAGTTACCTGCTTCAACTGTAGGGAAAAGGGGCACTTTAAACGTGAATGTGTGAAGCCTAAGAAGACAGGAAATGGGAATCCATTCTCATCTTTCACTCGTCAGGATAAACCCACAAGCAGTCCTACTTCGTCGAGCAAGGATCCTAAGGCCTTGACTACTCACGATGACGAAGGACAAGATTGGAGCTTTCGGTTTGTGTCTCCGGGAGAATCCAACATTGCTAGTGTTGAGGATCTAGATAACGACTCAGCAAGCGAATGTGATATTGCAGTAGAATTCGCGATGTCAAATATTGAGAAACTGAAACTGTGGTTGATCACCAACCTGAGGAAAGGACAAGTTCAGAATCACCAGAACCAGACAGACTTTTCTTTGATAGCTGATTCAACCGCACCCTCTCAGGTAAGTTCCACTACTCAAATTTTCAATAATCATGCTTGTTCTGATTGAATAAATTTAGGGAAAGTATTGATTTGAAATTTTCTAGGTTATTAGATCATAATGATAGCTTGGTAAAGGACTTGCAACTGTGCACAGAAGCAAATAGAGTTTTAAAACAAAATGAGCACAGTTATAAAGAAAAGATAGAACTTTTAATAAACAACTTAGGGAAACTGAAGTTGTAGCTTTTAACCAAGCTAATGACATTATGTTCTATCTAAACTCCCTAGAAGACACTAAGAAACAAAAAGTAGTTTTGGAAGTAGAAGTAAACTCATTAAAACAAAAACTGCATAGTTGGACAAGTTCTTCTCACATTGTCCAACACTTAGTAAGAGATCGCAACAATGGAGAGGGTTTGGGATATAAAGTGGTTCCACAACCACATGAGACCTTGATGAATGCCAAAAGTAAACCAATAAATGATAACCCAATCAAGGATCATGTGGTGTCCACTCCTCTTGCAAGTGATCTAGATTCCATATGTAAACCAAATGAATCCAACACTAAACAAAAGGATGCCACTTCAAAATCAAAGGTAAAATACCTTGTGTTAATCTGGATGAACAATTTGAAAAGGTTAATATAAAGTCTGGTTCAACCAAGTTTAATTTTGAACCTAAACAGACCAAACATGTTAACCAATCACGCGTATCATGTCTAAGTCCAGGTAACAAAAAGTAAAGATGTTATCACGTTCAAACAATTAATTTTGTTAAACAATTAAACCATTAAAACAGGAGTGACTAAGCCCAAACTGAATAAAGTCACACGTGTGTCACACACTTCTCCACAGAAACAGTTACACCAACTATGGAAAGTATGGTCACATCGTGTCTTACTGCCCTTATTCTCAGACACCAAACAAAAAGGTTGAACTTTATGACACTAAAGCGAGCTCTTCCAAAAGAAGCTCCATGACTCCACCAAAAAGAGTCAGTGAACCTAAAGTTCAATCCATCACCCAGTCGTTTGTTATCACAATAGGCCTTACATAAAACTGGTTTATGAAAAGAAAAGTCCATCCCTAGATCTGATAATGAGAACAAGAAGGTGAAGAATCTTCCCTCACCCTCTAATGGACAATGGGTGGAATTTATGATGTGTGATGCCTCTGGGACACCCAAGCCGGTTAAGGCTTGGGTCCCTAACCTTAACTAATGTTTTCAATTGAATGTGCAGGTGTTCGCTATAGTGCAAAAACAAACACTTGGATTGTGGATAGCGGAGCATCCAGGCACATGACTAGGAACCGGGCACTCCTGTCAAACGTCAAACAAATCAAAGGAGGTCATGTTTCATTTGCTAGAAACAAAGGAGGGTACATCACAGCGCAAGGGGAGGTAGGGAACTAGCAAGTGAAGTTTGAAAAGGTAAACTATGTTTAACAACTTCAAAATAACTTGCTTTCGGTTTCCCAAATATGTGACAAGGGATTTAAGGTAGTTTTCGACAATAAGAAATGCTATGTCCTGAAAAAGGATTATGTGATTCCAGAGGACCAAGTCTTAATCTCAGCCTCAAGATATAACGACCTTTACGTCTTGGATCTATCAAAGGCCTCTACAATGGATCATCAAGTTCAGTGCTTCTTGTCAAAAGCTACTGAGAAGGATTCTATCTCCTTGCATAGGAGAATGGGGCACATAAATCGATGGAAGATGAACCACTTGATCTAGAATGATCTAGTGCGAGGAGTAACATCAAAAACTTCCAACTCCCGGACTTTTGTGTTGCCTGTAAGAAAGGAAAACAGACTAAGAAGTCTCATAAGGCAAAGAAAGTTAACTCCATAGAACTGCCTCTTGAGCTTCTTCACATGGATCTGTTTGGTCCAGTCAGTACAAAAAGCATCGTAGGCGACTTGTACTGCTATGTAGTTACAAATGACTACTCAAGATTCTCTTGGGTGATGTTTCTGAAATCAAAATCAGAAACATTTGAGTCATTCAAAGAGTTAGTAACTACACTTGAATCTCTCTACAAGGCTAAAGGTTAGATAGGTCCGCTCAGACAACAGAACAGAGTTCAAGAACCAATGGATGGAGGCATTCTGCAAAGAAAAGGGAATTGTACATCATTCACATCTGCCTACACTCCACAGATGAACGGGTTGCTGAAAGGAAAAACAGAAGCTTGATAAAGATTGCCAGGACGATGTTAGCAGACTCGAAACTGCCTATCCAATTCTAGAACGAGGCAGTGGCAAATGCATGTTACATCTTGAATTGAGTCTTGGTGGTTAAATGACATGGAAAACATGTTACGAGCTACTACAACGACGTAAACCTAATCTGGAGTACCTCGAACCGTTTGGAGCACCATGTACATTGCTGAAGAAAACTCAAGAAGGTAAGTTTAGCGAGAAGGCTGAAGAGGGATCTTTCTAGGATACAACATACCGAATAAGATAGTTTACAACAACTCAACGGGTCAAGTAGAAGTGTGGTGTAACGTCGATGTTCAGAGATACACCACCCCTCCTACTGGAAAAATACCCGCATTCTTCTTCGACTATGATGGATTCTTCAAGTCCTTCAACATTCCTCTCTCCACTTCTGACGATGAGTTAGCAGCCAAATGATGTATGATGTCTTAAACACACCAGCACAAGACTCAACATCATCTGGTTCATAAGGTGAATCGCGTAATCATTCAGGGGGAGCACTCAAGGTTAGTGACTCTTCCTCTGACAATGAAGCCATGGAAAATGATCAGAACAATCAGGAGCAACAGGTTCCAACTACTGCAAGTTCACAAGCGTCTGACTTAGATGCCTCTGGTTCTTCTAAATCTCACACTCTTACTGCCTCAGATACAGAACCAAACGTTCATAATCTTGATTCTGAGATAGTTGTTCCCATCACTTCTGGATCACGCCTAAATGTCAATCATCCTCTGGACAATGTCATTGGGGATGTCAGATAGGAGTTCAGATAGGAAATCAGCTGTATTCCACTGATTATGCCTCGGTAATGAAAAAGTTATCTTCAAGATGGTGCATACCACTGTTTTGTGTCTCAGTTTGAGCCAAAATACATCAGTGAAGCCCTAAATGATGAGGCATGGGTGAGTGCCATGCAAGAAGAACTTCTTCAGTTCAAGAAGTTAGATGTATGGACACTGGTAGATAGACCTAAAGTGCTAAGGTCATTGGCACCAAGTGGGTCTTGAAATGTAAGAAAGATCACCAAGGAGTCATAATCAGGAACAAAGCTCGACTTATAGTTCAAGGATTTTGATAAGTCGAGGGAATTGATTACGATGAAGTATTTGCACCTGTGGCGAGAATGGAAGCCATCCGTATCTTCCTAGCCTATGCCTCTTACATGAAGATTAAAGTCTATCACTGGATGTAAAGAGTGCATTTCTTCATGGTGAAATCCAGGAACAGTGTATGTCAGTCAACCCAAGGATTTGAGGATCCATATCATCGGATAGAGTTTACAAACTGGATAAGGCTCTCTACGGGTTTCATCAAGCCCCGAGAGCTTGGTATGAAAAACTCTCAACTCACCATGTGAAACACGGATTTCACAGAGGTGTAACTGACTGTACACTGTTCATCAAAGAAAAGGATGGTGATCTGCTGCTTGTTCAGATTTATGTTGATGACATAATCTTCGGTTCCAAGAACGAAGACTTATGTAAAGAATTTAAAGCAGTAATGAAGGCAGAATTTGAAATGAGTGCCATGGGAGAGATGAAGTTCTTTCTTGGGTTACAGGTGAATCAAACACCAAATGAGATATTTCTACAATAGACCAAGTATGTAGGGGATATTCTCAGTCGGTTCGACATGGAGAATGCTTCCGCAGCTGGGACTCCACTTGCTACAAACCATGATGTAGCACCCGATGAGAATGGTGATCTGGTTGATGCCACCATATACCGAGGTATGATTGGATCCCTCATGTACCTCACTGCCTCAAGACCTGATATCATGTACGCGACATGTCTTTGTTCAAGATATCAGGCGAAACCCAAAGTTAACCATCTTATAGGGGTCAAGAGGATAGTTCGTTATCTGAAGGGTACACCAACACTTGGGTTGTGGTATCCTCATGACGATGATTTTGAGCTTACTGCATACAGTGAATCGGATTATGGTGGCTGCAAGATGAACTACAAATCCACCTCAGCAGGTTGTCAATTCTTTGGCAGACGATTAGTCACGTGGCAGTGTAAGAAGCAGACATCAGTTGCGTTGTCAACTTGCGAAGCTGAATATGTTGCCGCGGCAAGATACTATTCTCAAATCATCTGGATTCAACAGCAGATGCGGGACTACGGTTTGAAATATTCTAACACCCCTATATTTGTTGATAATTCTGCTGCAATAGCCGTTACTAAAAATCATGTCCAACATCCTAAGACCAAACACATCAGAATTAAATATCACTTTATATGTGATTGTTTTGAAAAGAATCTAATCGATGTTGTTAAAATAAATATGGATTTCCAACGCGCTGACCTCTACACAAAAGCCTTTGATAAACCACGTTTTTTATATCTGTTAGAGGTCAACGGCGTTAAAAAGAAAAGTGATGTAATTCCAGAAGATGAACATGTTCAGTCCGATGTGCCAAGTCCATTTTTCTTTTATTTTCTTTTATGTTAGTTTATTTTATTCAATTAATTTTTGTGTTCCTTTTATTTCTTCGCCAAAGAAAATCCTAAAATGCAAATCGTTTACGGTTTTAGAATTTCAGGGGGAGAATAGGTTAAGTTAGTATTAAAAAAATGAGGGAGGAGGACATGCAAGCTGATAGAAATGAGATTGGATCTGTGAAATGGATTCAATGACTATGTAAAATGATAGTATACAGAAACAAAATATTTGGGACTTTAAAAGATTAAATTGAATTAGATGCGAAATTTAAAGTATAAGTCTGAGAAGTCTGAGCAATATAAAAGGAAAAATGATAGTAAAACTAGCTGCTACTAAGGTAACATGGAGAAAGTAGACCTAGAGGTTGCTAGAACATTAGATGATGTGTCGGTAGATTCAACACAATAGATAAGTAGACCTCGTTGGTGATCTCAAGATCAAACTAAATTGTTCAACAAGTTGTGGGTTATCATCTTATCCTGGTTAACACAATCAACAGAGTTCCAATAAGGGGTGATGAGCAAAATAAACGCCACAAATGTGTGCGGATGACCAAAATATGAGCAAAGCACATGATGAAAAATGCAAAAGAAAATCAAACTAATAACCGATGTAATTGGTGCGATCTGTACAAAAAGAATAAAATTGCTCAAACAAGAAGATAGATTATGTGCCTCTCTGTTGTGCAATGACACTGACCTGAGGATAAGCATAACCTATATATTCTAGAATTCATTGTTGTTTGCCGCCTCTCTGTTGTGCAGTAGCACTGACCTGAGATTTGGCTTCTCTTTGAAAGCTCTAAGAATAGTCTCTTCTTGTCAAAATACCCATAGACCGCTCAAAAATCTCCTAAGGAATATTGATTACCATATAAGCGTGGGATCCACAAATGCTTGTTGAAATAATTTAACCTAATGTATCACCAATCTGTGTCAAAAGTCTGTGTATGGATTTAAGTGGACAAGTATACTGACAATCATCATGGCTGCAATTCTTGAAAGTCAAAATCAATGTGTGCGTCTTATAGTACTAGTATGATTTCCTAAATTTGCTAATGACTCTCGACGAAACCAAGAATCTAGCATCAAATGATTTTGGTAACATGTCCTAAATGAGTTGATTACCTATATGATTCCATAATGAATCGTTCCACTTATGGTCAAAATAACTTGGAGCTGCTTGTTCAAGAAATAAATCTGTTGGATTTCTATCTTTGGATTTCCACCTCACACAACATCACAAAAACATTTTAGTTTTGTCTTTTAATGTTAGCTCTTTTGTCTTGTTTTAACTTTCAGTCAATTTAGTGTTATTTGTCGGACTATGTCGTGGAATTTAATCTGGGACTTAATTACTTAAAAGGGTCACGTCTGAGGTGACCAAATGGGTTTTCAATGTTAAATGGGTCACGTCTGAGGTGACAAAATGTGTTTTGTTTAAAAGGATCACGACTGAGGTGATCAAAAGTTTTCAAAGCTAAAATGATCATGTCTGAGATGATCGAATGCTCAAAATGTAGAATCAAAAGTTAAAAGGGGTTAAATGTCAAATGGTAATAAAGTCAAAATCATGAGTATGATCTATTCGCACGACTGGACCATGAGTATGGACCAGTCGTACGATTGGACCATACTTATGCACTAGACAACCGAATGGAGCATGAGTATGAACCATTCACACGAATGGCTTACTAGATTGAGCCAGTCGCCTGAATGGAGTTGTCCGGATGAGTCAGTCGCCCGACTGAAACCCAGTCGACCGACTGAATGTGATCGACTGAACCAATCGTACGACTGAGATCCAATCGCCCGAATGAATAGAGTGAATGGATCCAGACGCCCAATTGAAACCAGATTCAGTATAATAGGGCTATAGTCGATCGCATATACTCATCACTCCTCATTCGCCCTAAAATCGCCTATAGTGTCGTTACTCTGCCTGATTTTCTTCTGACCTTGCTAGACTTCAAATTGTTGTATTCTGACGATCCATAGTGTATATACAGGTACAATGCGGTGCAATCTACTCAAATGGAATTCGATTGTGACCTAATTGACCGATTTCTGGCCTAACATAGAACCAAGACTTAGTAGGATTAATAAACTAATAAAACTAAGTTAAATGTTGAAATCAAGGTTATTAGGTGCTAAGTAGGGTGATTGCGAGTCTATTAAGCCAAACCATGATGTCTAATATTAAGATTTGCTAAAAATTTGAATTTCAATCGAACAAACAGCCTATTATGCGATTGGTCACCCTGATGAACTTCAATCACATGACTGAGCTGGGCGAATGACTCAGTCAGCCGATTAAACGAGGCGCATGAGCTCAGTCGCCCGACTGAACCCAGTTGTAGGCTCAGTCAACCGACTGAACTCAGTCGCTGGCTCAGTCACCCGACTGAACTCAGTCGCTAAATCAGTCGCCCGATTGGACTCAATCGCATGATAAGTCAACCGACTGAACTCAATCGTATGGTTCAATCGCACGATTGAACCAAAGTGATCTCAAACAGTTTAGAGTGAATTGCTTTCGGTTATGTGCTGATCTGATATATATGTGTCTTGTGTTACAGATTTATGGCGGATTGGTGGACCATCAACACCAAGCACAATATTTGTGCTCATTTGGACACCACCACTCGGAACGCTGCCGAGTTTGCTGGCATCATTGCTTTTCTCAAGAGATCGAGGATACACAGAGCGATATCTACACCATGCACTCCCTACAGCTCTATACAGCAGGCCTTCTCGGAGGGGGCATCGGTTGACCGATCTAGTGAGCACTACTGCATTCAGAGCACCATCTTTGGGCAAGAGATAGAAGTGACAGCGACGGACCTTCGACGTGTACTGGACCTGGGTGATGATGGTGCTCACCCAACCAGGTTACACCCACTTACTGTGAGAGGATGTTTTCTCAGGATGAAGTACTCTTGGCACATCAATGTAGGTGTGCTAAACAAAAGCAACCTGTGTCCCCAGTTCAAGTACTTAGCACACGTCATCCTCAAGTGCATTGCATCAAGAAGGGGTGGATTTGATGACTTATCTGACCAAATCCAGAATGCCTACATGGCACTGGTGCTGAATCACCCCTTCAGCTTCTCCAACATGATTTTTGCATACCTGATCGAGAACCTTGAGGCCAAAGGCAAGGAAGGCTTTAGTATATACCCAACATGATATTTGCATGCAGATGACTATAGATGAGAAGCTTCCTTCGCTACCTAAGGAGAGTCACAATGTAGCATCTCTCCAGATTATGGATGACATAACTCTCAGGAGAATAAAGATCTACAGGGGAAAGCAAGTCAAACCCCCTGTGAGGAGACTGTTCGGGCACCTGGCCCGAGAGGATTACATGGCGCCGGCAAGGCGTAAGTGGCGCCACGAGGAGAGTGACTCAGATGTTGAGCAGATTGCTCTTCCATATGATGACTCCGATGATGATTACTATGGCATGGGTGGAGACTCTGGCCCCGCTGCTTCTAAGGCCACCACTGCACATGCTACACCCACACCACCCCACTCATGGAGATGCCACCACTGCCAGTTTCCATCAGGATTTTTGCCTTCTTGATGAGGAGGAGGAGAGTGATGAGGAGCCACTAAACAGGACAGTGGGCAGTAGGGTGGTTACCACCGACCGAGGTATTCAGGAGGTTTGAGGACGCCCTAGAGAGTCTGGGGAGACTGCGGGAGATCCCAGTTACACACCTGATCAGCCCAGCAGCATTCCAGGGGGAGCATCCACCTCAAGGGGCATGAGGAGAAAAAAGATGGCTCAACCCCATGGGATGAAGTCTAAGAGGATAAGGACGACATTCATTACTACCACCACTACCACCAATCCACTCATCACCACAGCTACCATTCCACCCACCACCACAACTACAGCTACCATCACCACTACTACCACCTCACCCACCATCACTACCACAACCACTCCACCACCTATCTACACCACTTCCACTACCACTACAGCTTACCCATCACCACCCACACATATACCACCACCCATATACACCACTTCCACCACCACCAGCCACCAAGTCAACCCCTCATCCCATACCACATTCACTACTAGATCACCTTTACCTCCAAGTGGGGTAGAGGAACAGCTGTCGGCACTAAATCGGATGGTGCTGAAACTGTTAGCTGCCGACGACGAGAAGACTGTACAGCTACGACAGCTGATGGAGATAACTGTTGCACAATCACAGCAGATCTCTCAGCAAGCAGAGGAGATCGCCCAACTTAAAGAGCATAAAGCTAAATCAGCAAAGAAGATTGAAGACTTGGAGTCATCTAACAGATCTATGATGCTCAAGCTTAAGGGATCTAAAGAAGAGCCTCTGAAGATCAGAGAAGATGATGACGATGGTGATGATGATGATGAAGATGATGATGAAGATGAAGAGGATGAGGAGGACATAGAGGATGGAGAGATGATGACAAAGGAGGAGATTCATCTGCTTCGAGTGCCCAAGAAGCTAGTGAGAGGCGGAACAAAAAGAATCAAGATCAGGGTGCCTCGATATCAGCCCCGACAGCAGAGGAACACATGATTCAGGATAAACGTAATGCATAGATGTTTTATGTAATATAAATCATGTGTAATTGAATATTGTATTAAACTTATATGCATGAATGTTTATGTATATATTTAATGTTTACTGTCTTGATTATGTACTGATGAATGATGTGTTACATGTTTTAAATCAAGCAGATTCATAATATCAGCGAGATGAATACGATATTGCTCCCCTTCAACAGATCACGTCTCAACTCACAATGATACTTGATCTGCAAGGGATTGTCAGGAGGTCAGTAAGCTATACTCCCGAAGAAGGAGAAATTATTCACAACCTCACTGATGAGCAACTCGCAGAAATGTTCCGGTTAAACCCGAATGAATTGGTTAAGGATCCACTTTCCGTCGATGTTGCTAGTGATGATGAGCTCAATGATTTTGATGAGATAGAGATTGAAGACATTACAGCGTAGCACTATCCGGAATACACTGATCGAGAGGGAAATGTGGTTCCTAATTTTGGAGATACACTCGACAATGATATGCATGTTAAATTGGATACGATGGAGAGGGAAGCTGAGAAATCAGAAAGCCAAGCCCAAGCCTCTGACGCCAATGTTGAGAACAAAAAGGCTGAATGGGCGGCTTGTTTTGTAGAGATCCGTGCCCAACGCACAGCACCAAAGCAGAGTGCCTACGCCAAGCTCTACAAAGTAAAGAAGCATCTAAAGGTGTCTGGAAAGTTATAGTGTGGCTTACTTTGGGGATCTTAATGTATATGTTGTGAAGAGGGAGAAGGGAATCAAGTACTTCAGATTTCCACATGATCTGAAGACTCTCCCTGGTTTTGAGCTCAACCAGTTGGCACGCCTGAACCTGTTGTATGCTGACCTCACGAAGATGTCAGGCTGGTTTGAAGCTGCGTTGAAGAAATAATACCACACACGATGGGTAAATTTCAAGCCTCAATAACCTACGAGGTACATTCAAAGGTTGAAGGTAGACCCAAGGACTGGGAAACCAAAGTGGTGCTGAAGTGGAGTCCTCCGCATACTATGTCAAAGATCCCCATGAGGGAAATGCCACAGGACTTCACTCCCCACTTCAAGTGGTGGTATTATGACTGGCGAACAGAAGAAGTGGTCATAGTATTATAGAAAGAGCGCCAAATGGAGACCATCTGGGCATTTGACCCAATGTGGCTAACCAACCTGTCAGCTAGTGATGTTTATACTTTATACAGGTGGCCATTATTCTATGATCCGCAGGATATTATACAGGCCCTCCAATTTCATAACGTGATAAGACTCTATTTTGTATTCGAGATACATGCAGGAATCATAGTCGAGGAGAGGCATAAGAAGTTTGATGAGCTAATGAGGGATGCCAGACAATGAAGGAAACTAGGTCCAAAGGAGAGTTTGTTGATCCATATGTACCTAGTTGACGATCTTAATGTAATATGTCTGTCATGTCCTAAATGTAATGAAACGAATGAGTTGATTGAAACATATTATGTGGTTGTTGATCTTAATGTTTAATGTTTCAGTGTATGTTTTAATGTTTATCATTTATTAACGTATATTGAACCAACTATATAGGTTTGTTTTTGTTTGAATAGATCTTAGTCAAGTAATGATTGAGAAACATATTCAAGTCGTATGAAGTCTTCATGCGAATGGGCCATGCTAATGGACCATACGCATGAAGACTTCATGCTAATGGACCAGTTGCACGACTAAACCAGGAGACTGGATCAATCGCACGACTGAGACATACGGATGACTCAGTCACACGACTGAACCCTCAGTCGTGTGATTGATTCAGTCACATGCTTTAGTCGCACAACTGAACCATGATAATGGTCCAGTCGTATGATTGACTAACCCTAACCTATAAATACCACTTAATTCGTGGAAAAACGTAACACTTTGAAGAATTCAACTCCTACTCGTACCCTAGCCGTCCAGAACGTCCAAGAAAGCCAGTCCAAGTTCATAGATCGTTCTTGATCGATTCCTATTCGTTCTTAATGTTTAGTTTACTCTTATATCGATCAGGTTAACGTTCTCACTGATTGGATCGCCAATGAAATAGGATTCCGTACTATTTGAGTTGGTATACACGTAGATCAGTTAGTACTCCGTCCAGTACACGGTCCCTAACATTACTGATTTTCGGGGGAAAGTGTAGATGTAAGTTTTGACGTGGAAGTTTCCTGAAAGTTCATGTAAGATGACTGTTGGGGCCTTAGAGGTTATGTTGGGCATGATGTTGATGATGTATGATGTTGTATGATTATGCATGATGTATATCATGTATGTATGATGATGCCCTATATGTGATGATGACTGTGTATGATGATGTTCCTTATTATTATGTATGATTATTTTTCCCTTGGCTTTACGTGGAATGTTAATGAATGAAATGAAAGTATTACGTAATTTAAAGTGGAAGATAATGAAAAGAGAAACATGATGAATGCATGCATTAATGAATGATGAAACTAATGAAAGTCTTGCAAGCCTTGGATGTCGAGACACGCCCCATTGTAGGGTGTTAGCCCAACGGTGTGTGGGTTCGCTACCCCAGAAGGATGCACATCGGTGTCTTTCTTTGTGATTGACCATTTGTATGAAACCATTGTTGCTTGCTTTCGATACTGTGGCCAGAGGTGTTGTGCACCGTGATGGAAGGTCTGTGATAGGTTTCGGTCCAGTACCATGAGACGGAAGGGCATAACACATGACAATGGTACACCTGAACTTTAGCTTCAGTGTTGTGGCTAGAGGTGTTGTGCACCGTGATGGAAGGTTTGTGATAGGCTTCGGCCCAGTACCATGAGACGGAAGGGTAAAGTTCATGGTTTTGACGGAAAGAAAAGATGTAATGATGAACGAATGAATGAAAGTAAGAATGTTTGAATGAATGGAAGTTAATGAACAATGAAGATAATATGAAATTATCTATGTGTACGTATGATGTATGATCGCATGAAAGTAAAGAACGGTTTTAATGAAAGGAAAGTATGTCTTACTATGAAACTAGAACTCACTCAGCAATGCTGACTTTTATGTGTTTCCAGTTGACAGGTAATGATTGCTGAGGATGGCACGGGCGGCTACATGTATTTTGTAACATATTACAAACAAACAAATACATAACCCATTCAAAAGCAAGTCAATTAAAATCGTTACCTCTATACTATAATATTTATACACAAATTCAGTAGTCTATAACACTAAATAGAATTAGATCTTCGTATAGCATAGCTTCAAATCATGCTTCAAATGACCATCTTCAAGAAAAATCCTAATGGATTTTACTATCTCTTTTTGGATCACCACTTGCAAAAGCTTGATAGGTAGTGTAAAAGAAAGCAAACTGACCTTTGAGCCGAAAATATTAATAATAAAAAAGCTAACAACTCAAATACACAAAAGTAATAGTATTAAAAGTACCAGCCTTAACTTTCTTTCCATTATTCAATTGTAGGATGAACTCCAGTAGGGTTATGAACACACACATGCAGCAAGAAGAATGAGCCATTTGATGCTTCTTCCCGTTCGAAGATATTCCCTAAAAGTAGATATGATTAAATAGGGGAACATACTATATAGCTTTATAAAATTTTAAACTTAACCATTTCATAATGTTAGTGTTCTCTGAAAGAAATGGGTGGAGTATAAATGTTCAACTTATATTAATACCAACATAACATACCAACATATAGACAATTTAATAAAAAATAACCTTGAAAAATCATCACCAAACCAAAAATTCAATCAAAAATTTTAAATTAAACTCATTTATGCAGATGATTATAAAAGTTTAAACAACATGTTGTAATATAGCTACTAAAGCACTAATGCATCTTGTAAGTCATCATTCATGTGAAAGTGTCCATGATAATGAAATATGGACGTAGCACCAACAATTGTTGTAATTATCCCCACTAAAAATCTCCACCAAGAAATAAAAGATACTCATGGTACCTATGAAAAAGTAAGCAATCTTAAAGCCATAGGTATCAGGTAACAAATGAATCTTTGTTATCTTAATAAACGCAGAAAAAAGTAATGTCTAGAGGGCCAAAATGGTCGGTGCTTTGAAAAGAGGATGTAACCATGAAACATCATCTTCTTGTACGACTTAGATTGCAACCGAGAAATGAGTAGGGCTGTTGGGAATTCTGTAACTTGCTAATAAGAAAGCTTTCTGATCGCCACTACAAATCAACCCTCGTCAATAATGGTTTAATCTTTCCTCTACCCAAACTCCTGTTTTCATATTGATTCAAGAAAAAAGATTAAAAATGCATCAATTGAGAAAGTAGAGGGTATTTACCTGGACAACTACAACAACAAACACATAGACAAGGATACGACATAATGATGAACAAAAGGGGACAACTCCATACTGGCTCTCGAGGGTTTTGCCAAAGAAGACTGTTTTGGTATAATTGAATTGAGAATTTGAGATTGAAGTTGGCAGTATAAAGTGCCTTCGATGATTCCTCTTTGATGGATGCTCTGTTACTAAGTTTTATTACAGAAGCCTAAACCTGAATATCATGATGAATCCACACACACACACGCTGTTGGTTGTCTACTCCACTACCCACGCTTCGGGTCTTTAGTCCAAGTCGGTGAATCCATAGACGAACAAAATAAATTGATTTACAGGTGAAATGTGAAGCTTGTGAATTGCAAAGAGAGACATGATGACCTATTTATTCAACCAGATGAACGGTTGTAGGTGGAGGTTATCAATCAACGAAGTGGGGGAGTAAAAAAAGGAAGAAGAAAAGTAGATGGTAACCACTCAAAACTGTTCCGTAACCGATGTAACCGTCAAGTTTAAACGGTTGTGATTTAATCTCATGTTCTTCTAACGGTTTCTATTCAATCTACCAGCGGTTACACTCACCGCTAGTAATATAATATATAATTGGCAGACATTTTTCTTTTGATGTTTTTTCAAATTTATATAAACTTGGTGTTTTTTTTGTTACTTCAGTTTTACCAAAACCTAATGTTTGCACACCTTGTCAACTTTCCAAAGGACAACGTTTATCTTTTGAACTTAATCATAAACATGCTCAAGATCCGTTAGATTTAATACGTTGTGATTTATGGGGTCTCTTACCTTATAATTGTCAACTTCTTGATTTATGAAGTGATTTATGGGATCCCTCACCAGTGAATTCAAAAGATGATTATTTGTATTATGTAATCTTTGTTGATGATTATTCAAGGTTCACGTGGTTTTATCCACTCAAAACTAGGATGGATTCTTACTCGGTTCTTTCGATCTTTATCAATCTTGTTCATACTCAATGTTCAAGGAAAATAAAGGTTTTTCAAAACGATGTTGGTGGTGAGATTGTGAATCAAAAGGTTTGCAAAATTTTTGAAGACAACGGGATGCTTCATCATCTTTCATGTCTGTATACGCCTCAACAAAATGGTCATGTCGAACGTAAACACAAGCATATTGTGGAGACAGGATTAGCCATGATGTTTAATGTCAATATTACAGCATGTTATTGGCCCGATGCCTTTAGTTCTGCCACGTTTATAATTAATCGGTTGCCAACTAAAATATTAAACAATATTTCTCCCTTTCAGTTGATTTACTCACAGGAACCAAGCTATGCATATTTGCGCACCTATGGATGTCAAGTCTTCCCATACTTACGAGACTATTCCCAATATAAACTTGAACCACGAAGCATTCCATGACTTTTCATCGTGTATAGCTTGCAATATAAAGGCTTTAGGTGTCTTGATCTGATCACCTCGTGCAATTACATCACTAGACATGATCGGTTCAATTAGACGGTTTTTCCTTTTGGTGGGTCCTCAAAACCCACTAACTTATCCACCTCAAATCTCATTTCATTTCATGAAGACATTAAACACCCATCTATGTCTTCATACTCAGTTCCATCAAAGTCTACTGCCAATTTACCACAACTTCCTTTTGGTGGGTACTCAAAACCACTAACTTATGCACCTTAAATCTCATCTCATTTCATTTCTGATTATAATATCTTTATTGTAATTTAAGAACAAGTAATATATTTTATTTACAATTGAAGAACAAATGTATGAGTACAATATGGTTTTCAAGTTTTAAATGAATGTCTATTTAATTCCGCTATAATGTTTTGGTTATAAAAATGATTTTATGCTATGATTAACCAACTGTGAGGTTTTCCGGGAACGGGGCCTTACAAGTTGGTACCAGAGCCAAAGTTTAAGAGAATTGGGTAAGAAATTTTGAAAACCTAAACTTAAACTGAAAATAGGACCGAATGAAGGATGTCAATCCAAGTAGCTACGTGCCATCAGGTAAAAGTTTTCAAGTAAAACTAGGATTATGTGTGTGTGCTATGTGTTCTATGTGCTTCTAGATTTGAATATTGACATGTGTTAGGATAGTGATTTCTTGGGACAGGAGGGTAAGGTAAGTAGTTAATCACACTTGGCCACTGTAATTAAGGACTTACCGTACTTGTAATGATCTGAGCAATTATCTTGAATAACCATTTTGGTGTTTGAATATTATAGGAATTAGTTATGGCTGGTAGAAAATTAGGGGGGGCAACCTGAGGAGGTGCTCATCGTGGGCATACCACTAAGCCACGTGTCACCCAGAGCAAAGCTAAGGCTCCCGAGACTGTTCGCGAGGAGTCAGACCTTAATAGTCACCCGGAGGGTGAGGGATTAGCCACCCTCAAATCCATTGTGAAGGAGGCTATCGCTGACGAAGTCTACAATGTCATGCAAAATGTCTTACCCTCGGTGGTGACTGAGGTGATCAAAGAATTCAAGGATAGAGAAAAAACTGATAAGAAGGGGAAGGATGTTGGAGCATATATTGTCATATATAATGTGTCCGTCGCTTGACGAATAGTCTAGGCTTAATGTAAAACACCTTATATGTTGTAAACAAATGAAACTAAGTCATTCGTAGGAGCATATGCGAATAAGACTCAATCGTACGACTGAGCATGCTAATGGACCAGTCGTGCGACCCATTCGTGCTAGTCGTACGATTGAACCATACGTATGGTCCAGTCGTACGATTGAACCATACGTATGGCCCAGTCGTACGATTGAACCATACGTATGGTCCAGTCGTACGATTGAACCATACGCATGGTCCAATCGTACGAATGGGCCCAGTCGCATCTGATATGGGTTGAGGCTAATAAATACCAGTTACATTATGTAGAGAGGTAAGGGTTTTAAGAGTGTGCCCGGGGCCTAGGTGCTGCCGGATGAGAGGGGAGATCATGCTCGATCTCCCCTTGCCAAGAGTCTTGATTTTTATGTTTAACAAGCTTGTAATCATTAGGTTTTATCAATGAACCCATTCTTTTATTGTTCGTTCTATTGTTGTCTCTTGGTTTTCTCTCCTTCCGTCAAGAACATGCTTGGATGTCAACCGATCCAGCGACTTCACAAAGGAAAATGAGAATAATTCTGGAAAGTCCACTAGGAGGATAGAGAAATCTAAAGAGGATCCATCAAACCCTAAGGTGGTAGTCCATGATGATGACGGTGATAAGGAGTCTGAGAGAGAGACAGCTAAGGGGTGCAACTATGGGGCATTTCAAAGGTGTAAGCCCCCGACCTTTGACGGTAACGGCAATGCTACTGCCGCTCATCGTTGGGTCAGAGAGATGGAAGCGGTACTAGAAATTAGTGAGTGCCGGGAAGATCAAAATGTTAAGTTTGCCACTCATTCTTTTGTCGACTCAGCGTTGTGTTGGTGGGACGATATTGTCTAGGCTGAAGGAAAGCGATCAATAGCCAAAATGAAGTGGTCTGAGTTGAAGGAGTTGGTGTTGGAGGAGTATTGTCCCCATCAGGAATTAGACAAGATTGAGAAGGAGTTCTTGTATTTGGAGGCTGGGAACATGACTCATCAACAGTATACCTCCAAGTTCAATGAACTTGCAAGACTTATGCTAGACATGGTAACACCTCCATCCAAGAAGATCAAGAGAAACATGCAGGGTTTGCTTGTGGATATCAGGAGGCACATGATTACGGCCAGACCATGCACATTTAGGTCTGTGGTGGATTTAGCTGGGAGGTTGTACGATGAGAGAGATCCAATGCCTGTATAGAAGAAAGTGGAGAAATGGAGTGGTAATAAGAATAGAAATGGGAAGAGGTTCGGAGGTGATAACTTTAGGAGTGGAGAGAAGAGGATGAAGTTTAAGGATCAATCAGGGAGAAGAGGAAATACAAGTAAAGGAGGTGCTTGTAGAATATGTGGAAAAGGTCATTCAAGGGACTGTAGAGTTGGGACGGGAAAGTGTTTTAAATGTGGGGGCGAGGGCCACTATGCTAGGGATTGCAAGGCGGTGAAGTGTTACCAGTGTGGAGAGATGGGACATGTGGAGAGGACTTCAAGAAAGGAAAATCAGGAGGATCAGGAACGGTTAAAGTTGGAGATAAGGGAAAAGGTGAGGGTTCGAAGGCGAAAGCGAGGGCATTCAACATAACTTGTGAGGAGGCCAGGGCAGATCTAGAAGTAGTTTCTGGTATGTTTATGGTAAACCATGAATATGCTTTTATGCTCTTTGATTCTGGTGCTAGTAGGAGTTTTGTGTCTGCTGCCTTTTGTTGTTTGTTTCATGACAAAAGTAGAAAGTTAGATGAGCCTTTTTATGTAGAAACAGCCATTGGTAAGTCCATTAAGGTAACTGAAGTGGTTAAGGATTGCCTGATTGAGTTAGACGATTGTAAGTTCCCTATTAGGTTGCATGTTATGGCCTTAGGAGGTTTCGATGTGGTGTTAGGCATAGATTGATTAGCTAGCTATGAAGCCAATATAGTATGTAGCAAGGAGGTAATTCGTCTAACAGCACCCGATGGTAGATCTATTACGATTCGTGGGGATAAGGTGTACTGTGTACCGAAGGTCGTGTTGATGATCACAGCTAAAAAGTACTTGAGACGTGGGTGTAGCGCTTACTTGGCCTATGTAAAAGATGTGGATGCGCCAGAGCCACAATTATCAGATGTGCCGGTAGTGCGCGAGTTTCCTGGCGTCTTTCCTAAAGACCTGACTGGTGTGCCGACTGACCGCGAAATGAATTCCAAATTGATTTGCTATCGGGAGCACAACCCGTCGCTAAAGCACCTTATCAATTAGCTCCTTCAGAGATGGTAGAATTGAGGGACCAATTGCAAGATTTATTGGATAAGGGCTTCATCTGACCAAGTATCTCTCCATGTGGTGTTTCAGTTTTATTCGTCAAAGAAGAAAGACGGTAGTATGCGGATGTGCATTGACTATTGTGAGCTCAATAAGCTGACCGTAAAGAATCGGTATCCGTTACCAAGGATCGACGACCTGTTCGATCAACTTCATGGTGCCAGCTGGTTTTCAAGGATAGACCTACGGTCTGGTTACCACCAACTGAAGGTGAAAGAACAAGACATTCCTAAGACAGCGTTCCATATGCGGTATGGACACTACGAGTTTCTCGTCATGTCCTTTGGTTTAACCAACGCGTCAGCTGCTTTTATGGACCTTATGAATCGGGTATGTCGGCCGATGTTGGATAAATCGGTAATAGTGTTCATCGATGACATCTTGATCTATTTAAAAAGTGAAAATGAACATGCCGATCACATTCAAGAAGTATTGGAGACGCTCAGAAGTGAAAAGTTATATGCTAAGTTCTCTAAATGTGCATTTTGGCTTCGAGAAGTTCAATTTTTGGGTCATGTGGTTAATCCCGAGGGGATCAGGGTGGACCCTGTGAAGGTGGAAGCGGTGATGCAATAGAAACCTCCAAAGACGCCATCTGAGAATCGTAGTTTCTTAGGCCTAGCAGGTTACTATAGGAGGTTTATCCAGGATTTCTGCAAGATAACTTCTCCTTTAACTAAGCTGACCCGGAAGGACGTGAACTATGATGGGGTACTGATCATGAGAACGCCTTCCTAGAACTAAAGATGAGGTTAACTCAATCCCCTGTCTTGACGTTACCTGAAGGGAACGAGGACCTGGTAGTATACTCGGATGCCTCGTATGCAGGATTAGATTGTGTGTTGATGCAATGAGGGAAGGTGATAGCCTATGCTTCAAGACAAATAAAGGTCCACAAGGCCAATTATCCTACCCATGATTTGAAGTTGGCTATGGTGATGTTTGCATTGAAGAATTGGAGGCACTACCTGTATGGGATGAAGTGCACCATCTTCACTGATCATAAAAGTCTGAAGTATTTCTTAGAACAAAAAGAACTCAACATGAGGCAGAGGAGGTGGTTGGAACTGATCAAGGATTATGACTGTGAAATTCATTATCATCTAGGCAAAGCCAATGTGGTTGCTGACACCCTTAGCCGGAAGGGACGACCCGAACCAATTTGGGTGTGGGCTTGCTAGAAAATCATGACTCTTGATGTTATGAAACAAGTGAGGGAGTTTCAGGATGAGGCATTAAGAGAGGACAGAGTCTACTCTAAAAGGATGAAAGGACAAGTTTTAGATTTGGGGGAGAACACCATGAATGTTAGAACCCGATATGGGCGAATGTGAACCCCTCTCTATGGGGATCTGAGGGAGAAGATCATGGATGAGGCTCACAAAACTCGATATTCCATTCACCTCGGTGCCATAAAAATGTATCATGATCTGAAGAAAGATTACTGGTGGCCGGGAATGAAGCGAGACGTGGCTAAGTACGTGATCAAGTGCCTGACTTGTCTATAAGTGAAGGCAGAGTACCAAAATCCATATGAGAAGATCCAGCCTTTGGATATCCCTGAATGGAAATGGGAACACATCACAATGGACTTCATCATGAAGCTACCTCGCACGGCAAGAGGAAGCGACGCGATCTGGGTGATTGTTGACCGTTTAACAAAGAGCGCCCATTTCCTACCAATTCGTGAGACGTTTTCCTCTGAGAGGTTAGCAGAGCTATTTATCAAGGAGATCGTGGCTCATCATGGTGTGCCAGTGTCTATTGTTTCGGATAGGGACACACGGTTTACATCCAACTTCTGGAAGAGGTTTCACGACTCAATGGGGACTAGACTGCATATTAGTACGGCTTACCACCCCTAGACGGATGGTCAGCCGGAAAGAACAATCCAGACTTTAGAAGACATGCTACGAGCCTGTGTAATCGATTTTGGAAGAAGCTGGGATGAGCATTTACCGTTGGCAGAATTCTCATATAATAATAGTTACCATGCCAGCATCGGTATGCCACCTTATGAAATGTTGTACGATAGGAAGTGCAGAACGCTCGTGTGTTGGGGTGACATCGGGCAAAAGGAATTGGGAAGTCCTGAAGTGATTGAGGTCACAACCAAGAAGTTAGATAAGATTAAGGCATTCATGAAAGCCGTAAAGGATCGCCAGAAGTCTTATACTGATAAAAGGCGTAGACCAATAGAGTTTGAGGTTGGTGACAAGTTTATGCTCAAGGTATCTCCCTGGAAAGGGATTATCAGTTTTCGAAAATAGGGAAAGTTAAGCCCAAGGTTCATAGGGCCATTACGTATTGACACGAGGGTAGGGGAAGTGGCCTACAGATTAGAATTACCCTATGAGTTGAGTGGAATTCACCCTACGTTCTATGTATCTCATCTTAGGAAATGTCTAGCAGAAAATGATGCAGTTGTACCATTAGAAGACATTGAAGTCAACGAATGACTAGACTATGTAGAGCAGCCGGTGGCCATCCTTGATTGGAAAGAGAAACACTTATGGAACAAAGTTGTTCCGCTAGTATGAGTATAGTGGAAACAAAGAAAAGAATCAGAATCTACATGGGAAACCGAGGAGGAGATGTGGAAATTTTATCCTCAATTGTTTGATGACTGACAAGTTTCAAGGACGAAACCTAAATAAGTGGGGGAGACTTGTAACACCCCGAAAAATCAAAACGAGTTACCAAGAATAATAGGCTTGATTATTGGGTATTTAATAAAAGAAGAAAATGGGTTATGGGCTAAATTAGGCTTATGGGCAAGAGCCTAAGTGATTTAGGGCCCATAATCAGCCCTCAAACCCATCTAATCAGCCACCATCTTCCTCATTTGAACCCTATCCACCAAAATTCGTAAAGAGAGAAAGTAGAGAGAGAAAGTGAAGAAAACTCAAGATTTGGAGCTTCAAAGGTTAAGGGAGTGAAGATATGAATGATTGAGCATCAAACCATAAGAAAGGAGCAACAAATCCAGGTAAGAATCAGCCTCTAAACCCTTCTGTAGATCAAACCCGAATTCTAGGGTTATGGGTTTTGAAAAGTTGCAAAATCGCATAAAGGTCATATTTTTACGTATGAAAACATGTATAAGTTTAGATATAGCCTCATGGTTGATAAACTAAGAGATTGGACGTAAAAAGTTACAATTTTGGGTTAAAAAACGGACTGGTTGTAAATTTTATGCGATCTGCGAAACTGTCTATGCAGCCAGCGAAATTGCATATTCAAGCTGCGAAACTGTGGGTTTTATGCAAAACTATAGTTTCACAGGTAATTTTGCAGCCATGAAATTCCAACGAAAGTTGGGCGAATCTGCCATGCGAAACTGGCAGCGAAACTATGTTTTATTTATAATTGAAGGACAAATGTATGAGTACAATATGGTTTCCAAGTTTTAAATGAATGTCTATTTAATTTCACTACAATGTTTTGTGTTAGGATCTCAGCCCTTGGTTTAATCGATTGAACAGATATAGCAGCGGAATAGCTCAGAATTAGACAAATTCAAGCAAGAACATTCGATATAAAGCGATAAAAGAATTTTGTTATAAAGAGAGAAATATCCGACAAAAGGAATATTGCATTAAGATTGTCGGCCTCAATGGCACGATTACAGGTGAGTCATCCTTCCTTATAAAGGAAAGAATGACGTAGGCTGATGTCACTTGAAAGTGACATGTAACCGTTTTATAACTACTGATGTTTAACAACTACTGAAGATGTCAACAACTGACATCTTCTTACAAATGTTCCTAAGTGTTAAACATCTTATTTACAACTACTGAAAAACATAAAACTATTGATACTACAACAACTGAAGAACAACCTCTTCAGTTGTTTACAAGTACTGAAAAGGAAACAAAACTACAGAAAAGTAAACAAACTACTGAAAGGAAAAGAAAACTACTGATGAAGAAAAACCATCACAACAACTGAAGAAGCCCTCTTCAGCTGTTGTCATCAGCTGTTAGCATCAGCTGATGTCTTCAGTACTTGAACATCAGACTTTGTCTTTCAGCTGTTGATCTTCAGTCTTTGTCTTCAGTACTTGTTGAAGTCTTCAGACTTTAGATCTTCAGTTGTTGTCTCAGTCTTTGTCTTCAGTACTTCAGAAATACTTCAGCAGTTGTATTCTTCAGACTTTGTAGAACAGCTGATCAGGTCTTCTTCAGCTGTTGTGATGTCCTGTGGGACTTAGAGGTTTCTCTGATCAGGATCATTGGTTCTTTTGGTCCAACAAACTCCCCTGAACC